>OY804607.1:11781398-11893278 GCA_963680895.1 Fragum sueziense
AAGAAGAAGAAGAAGAAGAAGAAGAAGAAGAAGAAGAAGAAGAAGAAGAAGAAGAAGAAGAAGAAGAAGAAGAAGAAGAAGAAGAAGAAGAAGAAGAAGAAGAAGAAGAAGAAGAAGAAGAAGAAGAAGAAGAAGAAGAAGAAGAAGAAGAAGAAGAAGAAGAAGAAGAAGAAGAAGAAGAAGAAGAAGAAGAAGAAGAAGAGAAGAAGAAGAAGAAGAAGAAGAAGAAGAAGAAGAAGAAGAAGAAGAAGAAGAAGAAGAAGAAGAAGAAGAAGAAGAAGAAGAAGAAGAGAGAAGAAGAAGAAGAAGAAGAAGAAGAAGAAGAAGAAGAAGAAGAAGAAGAAGAAGATGAAGTCTTCTTTTTCATTTTTCTCTTCCCTCTCTTTTTTCTTCCTCTTCTTCTTTTTCTTTTCTTCTTCTTATTCGTCCTGTGTCATCTTCGTCGTGATCGATGATCATCATCTTCTCCTCCTGCTACAGCATTCAAACTGCTTATCCTAATGAATTATTGTGGTGTTGGTACTCAACGTATAAGAAGCGTACTCGGCGTATGAGTAACGTACGTTCAGCGTACTCTACGTATGAGTAACGTATATTTAGCGTACCTCTAGCGTATCCAGCGTATGAGAAACGAATGACAAGCGTAAACTTTATACGCTGGCATACGCTAAAAAATTTTGTGCATGTTCAAAAAATATTTTGGCCCTCAGCGTACATCAGCGTATACCGATGTACCCCAGCGTGTGAGTAACGTATAAACAACGTACCTCTAGCGTATCTCCAGCGTATTTCAGCGTATACCGGCGTATGCGCCAAAATACATACGTTACTCATACGCAGACTCCATACGCTGTAGTGTGACTGGGCCTTAATATTGAAGCTTACTGATGCCCCAAGAAGAGAGTATTGCAGAAAACATTGTGGTAAATTTAACAAATTGCTTGTATCAAGCGTTTTCCCCCATGTTCCACAATGTTTTTTTTTTTTTTTTTTTTTTTTTTTTTTTTTTTTTTTTTCTTTTTGTTGTTTTTCATATCAGCATGAAATCTTAAACTTTAACCTTCCCGTCTGGAATTTTTTTCAGATTAGACAAGTCTAGAAAGTTGTCAAATTGGAAATGGTTAAAGTAGGCCTACTAATCAAATGAATGGGAAATTTGTAATGTGTGCGATTTGTGACTTAAAAAATGATAATTATTGCGATAATAGTGTGGTTCACTCATTTGGTCTTTTGAAAAAAATGAGAACGTTGAGAAAAAATAAGAAATGCCTTAAAGACAGCATTACCCTTTTTTCTTTTGAAAAATGCGTTGTAATTAATATGCTTTTACCAACAATATCGCATAATTCGGTACATAAATTCGGATGTCTGCAAAAAGCTTACAATTTGGAGTAGTCTTCATTTTGATACTTTCCAACGAAAACCTCGTAACTACAGCTTGTTTTAAGCTGCAGTTACGAGGTTTTCTTTGAAAAGCGACAATAAACGTCATTTGGGTAAGGGTCAACGTTTTAGCTATATCTCGACAGTAGGCTACCTTTTTACTTTATCTTGGCAATCTCATTTCACTTTCCTGAACAGCCATTGATTATTTTGCCGATACCAATGAATATCGGTCGTGTTATAGAAACAACAAACAAGTGACGCTCGTTATGTCGACATCAGATAAGTCAAAGTTCTGCGTTAGTCGAAGTGAAAATCTTGTCCCGTGCATCATCAATGAATATAAAGGAATTGAAACAAATACAACCATTGAAATGTAGTAGGAAAAGGAGAAAATTGTTCAATTTGATCAATTTATTTCCCCTTTAGTACCATATTTCAATTATGAACGTACATTGTATTTTTTTAGAAACAAAAATGTTGTTATCATGTTATTTTAATAGAAACTGAAGCCATTGTCCTAGCTGAGGCAGACTTTATTAGATAATCTCATGATTCATTTACCATATAGTTACTTAAAAGTTTGTCATTTGTCAATCCTTTCTTGACCGACAAAAATAGATTGTACGACATTGAAAAGTGTTGCAGACGCTGCACAGCGGACCCAAGATTTCTGTGAAAGAGGTTCAAATACAATAAAAATAGGGTGGTTCGTTTTCCTAGTAATACAAATTATAATTATTTGATAGTCTGGCTACAGGAGAGGGGGGTTAATCTTCGCCGGGGTCCGCCAATGAGATTATCAGCATTTTCATCTCTTCTCTGAATATTTTCCCAAGCGTTTTATCATAAACTAGAAATTCCATTATATGTTAATTCGGGTTTTAATGCGAAATCATAATTAGTGAAGTAGTACATGTGTAGCATATCGTTGCCTTTTCAACAAAACCCCGTAACTGCAGCTTGAATTAAGCTGCAGTTACGAGTTTGTGTTGAAAGTAATGCTATATTTCAAGCTTGATTTTGTAAAGAAGAAGATATAAACCAGCTGCATGTACTTTCCACCGCTACAAATATGCATTCCTTTTTTCTGTGAACAAGGTCGTCTAATTTGGATTGCATTCTGAAGTGTTTATAAAAAATACAATAATATTACTTCATCATCTGCCTCTTAACATTATTTGTCAACTAACAAAGCGTAGATATATAATATATGTTGTATAGCTCATGATAAATGACCAGTAAGTCATTCAAGCCGTACTAATAGCTTATCGTTGTCAACATCTTTTTTTGTCGTATGAAAATGGTATTACATTGAACATGTCTAGCCAAATGTCGTAACCACAGCTTCTATATTATTATATATTATTATCTTTAATTAGGGACTTGTAAAACGCCGGTCGATCGATCGATCGATCGATCGGTCGGTCGATCGATCGGTCAATCGGTCGGTCGGACGGTCGGTCGGTCGGTCGGTCGGTCGGTCGGTCGGTCGGTCGGTCGGTCGGTCGGTCGGTCGGTCGGTCGGTCGGTCGGTCGGTCGGTCGGTCGGTCGGTCGGTCGGTCGGTCGGTCGGTCGGTCGGTCGGTCGGTCGGTCGGTCGATCGATCGATGAATTGACTTGAATTGAATTGAAATGAATTGATTGATTCGATTGATTGATAGATTGATTCGATCGATTGGATCAATTGATTCGATCGATTGGATCGATTGATTCGATCAATTGATTCGATTGGATCGATTGGATCGATTTGGGGTAAACGAAGACAAAATATGCTGAATTGCCGAAAGTCAAACATTGACAAACAACTAGAATGTTGTAAGTGTAATAACGCGAATGATTTCTACCGATGCGTTTCAACAAAAACCTCATAACTGCAGCTTGTTTCAAGCTGCAGTTACGTGGTTCTTGTTGAAAAGAGAAGATAATTATGCAAATGTCATTTTACTCTTTCTACAACAATGATGATGATCGTATTTCGGATGAGAAATCTATGAGGGAAAATGAAGAACATGCAGTTTATCAATGCAATTAGTTGCATGTTTTCCTTTTCATGTAAGATACTCTTTTTCCACAGTGGTTGCTTTGTCTTCAGTGACACTTTGTAAAATAAAATGGATCTGAACAATTAAAATATTATCCCTTTCTTAAAAAATATCGTAACTACATCCTTAAGAACGTGGTAGTTACGATGTTTTCAAAGAAAAATGACGATATTTGTTGTTTAATATGAGATAAATGAAAATCCCGTTGGTCATATTTAGTTACACGTGGGAAAGAGAATTAGTTATGGATCTATCAAAATTGTTTCTTGTACTGGTGGTAAGATGTTGTTGTTTTTTTTGTTGGCCATGCGATAATGGAAAATGTTCTAGAAAGAGCATTTCATTGCATCTAAACAAACACCTCGTTGTTGCAGGTTTTTCCTTCTTTCTAACATTAATTGTCCCTGTCATCTTTATTTTACTATGTCGCAAAGCAATATTAAGAAAATGGAATACTCTTTATTTAAAATATTGAAATACCACTGGATTTCGCAATAATTATGGTGTTATGAATTGAAATTATTGTTCAATTATTAACAGATTGTTGTTAGAGATGTTGTTTCGAGAAATCCTTGTCCGTGTCTTCGGAAAACATGTAAGTAAAGTTTTACATATACACTGGTGGTGAACTCGGCCAAAGCGAGGGACGTTTTTTCGCGATCAATGTATTCCGTCGGTGTTGTTATAAAATATCGTAACTACGGCTTTATCGAAGCCGTAGTTACGAGATTTTATAACAACACCGACAGTTTGTCAATACAAAACGGTGAACCCGGTCTGTTTTTAGAACAAGTTCAGTTTCATTAGAAAAATCTATAAACTCACATTTAAACGCAAAATATCTATATCTTGTTGTAGCGAAAATTGTTTTAGTTCACCACCAGTGATACATGTAACATTTCTTATTGTCTGTATCATGGTTGGACTTTGGCAGTATTTTACCAAATTGATGTGCCATTCCAATTATTTATAAAGATTTTCAATATTTTGGAAGAAAATGAAGAAAAGAGAAGTCCTTATCTTATTCTTTAAGGCATCTGTGTTGAACTATTAGTTTTTGTCTTTGACTTTTCTTAAACAGAATCGTTGAAATATCTTATTCAATATAAATGGAAACTACATTTTCATGATGTGTATACAATTTGGAAATTTATTTTTACGAAAAGATAATACGTTGAATGAAGAAACAATGTAATTAACACTTCGGCTACTAGTTTCGCACCGAGTGATTTCTTTAAAGACATTATTTCAAATAGTTTTTTTTTCGCTGCTTGTCTCTGAACATCACGTAACTACAGCTTAAGCTGCACATGCAAAGCTTTCGAAGATAGTCGATATCAAATGTTACTTACGAGTAGGCCTATGTAGCTTGATGTGAATTTCTTGATCACTTCACAGCACAGACTGTTAACGAATGTGCGGATCCATCATTAAACAACTGTGACATGAATGCCACGTGTACCGATTTGCCTAATGGATTCTCGTGCACGTGCAATACGGGCTTTACCGGAAACGGGACGGTTTGTATAGGTGAGTAGCAATACCACGGTACGGAAACTCGTCCAAAGCGAGGGACGTTTTTTCGCGATCAATGTATTCCGTCGGTGTTGTTACAAAATATCGTAACTACGGCTTTATCGAAGCCGTAGTTACGAGATTTTATAACAACACCGACAGTTTATCAATACAAAACGGTAAACCCGGTCTGTTTTTAGAACAAGTTCATAGTCATTAGAAAACGAATCTATAAACTCACATTTAAACGCAAAATATCTATACCTTGTTGTAGCGAAAATTGTTTTAGTTCACCACCAGTGAATACCACAGTGCGGAAACTCAAGAGACAGAGTAAACGGCTCCGCAAAGAAAATCGTCTGGGGGCGTCTCTGGATAAACATTCTCCGTACATTTTCACTTTGTGGTCCAATTTTTGGTGGTTTAAGGTACATTTCATCCTCTTAGCTTAGGAAAATATTGAAAGAATTAGAAAAGAATGTGAAAGGGTTATAACAATATCAAATCCATTCTCATAAGATTTAGAGGTCTCAATAGGGGGTTTGGACACTTACGAAGCAATAATGAAGTATCTTGAGTTTTGGAGCTAGAATGTATTATCTTTATTATCTAGTGCAAAAAAGGGTCCACCTAATCCTTTGAAGATAAAATGATCTATCTGAATATAAGCTAAGATTTACTGTGACAGGTAAATGAACATTGTTTCAAAAAAGAAAAAAAATAGGTACAAGTAAGAAATATTGTAGGAATAGGAAAATGATGGTGATCAGTTATTGTTGTTGTTGTTTATTTCTGTGTTTGCCAAAGTTTTTTTTTTTTTTGTTCTAGGGGCATCTAAACCAGATGTGCTTATGGAAAGGTTAACTAACACTATTTCGTAATATTTTTAAAAAGAACCCTGACTATTTCCAAAGAAGTCAAGTTTGAGGAAAGTACACGAAATCAATTTAATCCAAAACTATTTTGAAAGCATTTTTCTCCTTTTCTGATATTGGGTTCAAACTTTTCCTTCCATTTTGAACTTTGTCAAAAATTAGTAGACTGGCACAGGACTGATCTGTCATCGAATAACCCTTTCCTAAACAAAATCGGTTGACGCCTTTTGACGCCCAATAAGTTGAAGCATTTGAAGAGCATTGTGTGAAATATAGAAATTGTCAAGCAATTTCTTCATTTCCCACAACATTTTCCTCCCCCAAAAGACCAATAAATGTGAAATTGTATGCACTTGATATTGTCGTCTGCAACATCATACTATAATTTGAGCAATGTTTGTCCGTTTGTCCGTTTGTCTGTTTGTCCGTTTGTTCCCCTACTCCTCCCAGGTCCTTGGGCCGATCTTCACCAAACTTGGAGGGAAGGTGGAGGGCGGCCCCGGGTATTAGCTTGAGGGGTTCATTTTTTGAAAGGTCAAGGTCATCGAGGTCAAAGGTCAAATTTATGTTTTTACGGGTTACGGGTATCGTTTTTACGGGTTACGGGACGGGATTGCTTACGGGTTACGGGACGGGATTAGGTGGAGGGCAGCCCCGGATAGGTCAAGGTCATCGAGGGGTCAATGTCATCGAGGTCAAATTTCGAGACGGGTAAAATTGCTAGTCTCTTAAGTTGTAGCAATCTCAAAAATTTGGCTCTGGTGATCCCTAAACTTTTCCCAAAACAAACCTGGTTTTACTGTCTTTAAATATAAAATGCTTGGGAAACATTTAGACAAAAGAAGAAAAAGCTGATAGCCAGTATTTCCTCCTTTTGGCTTAATATTTCCAATGCCATATTGTAGATAGATCCTATTTTTATCAAAATCCATTTTGCCATCTGCAGTTCAGCTTTGAAAAAGGGACATTGTGTTTTTGCCGTTTTCGAAAAAAGGTCAATTTCATTCGCACATTTTAAGGACAGATCCTCCATTTATTTCCCACGGTAAGATTTTTTTTATTTTTTCTGTACTGATATTTAGATATATGAGAAGTAAAAAAATGACTTAAAAACTATAGGTCACCAAGCGAATTAAAAAGTTACTGGATTTCAAGGGAGACTACTCTTGTCTAAAATTGCAAAAATGAGGTGTCACTTAAATACCCACAAAAAAGGTATTCGAAATGACTAGGATTACATAAATAAGTCTTTATTGTGTTCAATATGTTTTATTCTGTCTAAATGAGTATCAATTTGGGAAAAAATAGTGATGATTTTGAAATTTTTAGTAAAACATTCTTTCAAAAGTAGATGAAATTGCTCCTTTTTCGCAACGTTTCCGATAATAAAAAATATTCCAGCGGTAAGATTTTTTTCTTTTTTGGTATAGACACAGTGCTTGGTCATACCTGCAAAAGCAAAAAAAGAAAAATATATCAAACCAAGCGTTTTTCTTAGTTATAAGTAAATTTTGGGTCACTTTTTGCAGCTCTGTCCGAAATTGCTTCACTACTTTTATCCATTTTCTTCCTTATAACCAGCTTTAGATAATAAAAAGTGTCGTCTTTTGTGTCCATCTGAAGCAGACTAGCTCATAAAGACGCCACTTTGCTTTTGTTGCTCCTTTTTCTGATCGCTAACGCCACCTGTTGAACGCGTAACAGAAAGCGAAATGTACCATCCGAGTACTATTACACTTTAATTGACCAAACAGAGAAAATGGAAATAACCGAAAAGAGTCTTGTCATTTATCAATCCAAACATTTACTAAATGTAATAAATACATTTGCTGAAAAGGCCAATTACTGAAACAGCTTTTTTTACGTTATTTAAGATATGCGCAGTAAGTTGCGCAGTAACAACTGGAGGATCTGTCCTTAAGACCAATGACTGATGCTAGAAGGAAATTACCGTAAACGCATTGACGGCTTTTTATTGTCGGGGCCCAAAGCAGGGTATTCAAAACCCTACAAATAAAACAGAATTATCTTATACTTTGGGGCTAAATTGAATTATCTATATTCGGGTACAATAAAGGACTAACCTAAGGACTAACTTTATTTTTGGAAGTAAAAGTATTGTTCGACCAGATTGAACTGAGACTCCTTGCATATTCCGTTAATATTCGGGTCTTTCCGTATTTCCTACATCGGGACTATAATCTGTATATTGTACTGTTATACACTTTGCAATAACCACCGAATAAAAGTGGCCTAGTGTGTAAGGCGACTCTTCTGTAAACCATAATGTCCGTGGTTCGAATTCCAGTAACGCTTTTGTTTAAATATTTTTACTTTCAACATTTATTTCTTTTTTTTTTCAAATGCATGCACACATTTTGTAAACCTCAATCAGTTCACTTGAATCCTTTCACTTTAAGTAATCATTCAAGAAATGTCGAAACCGTTTAGATACCGGTAATATATAAACGTGTTTGCTGATGTTGCAACATTTTTAGACAACTGGGGAACCCAGAACTTTTTCCCTCGCTTAACCATCAATACAATTGGAGTAAGCAGGGTCAATGTCTTTTTGATTCCAGAGAAGCTGCGAGAGACCAACACATCAGCAACGTTCAAGGGAAGATTATTTATGATAAATGAACGAATAAAGATTATGATAAAAAGGGAGAAGATATTTAGTGAACTATAATTATTGTGAACATTAAAGAAGGGGTATTTCATAAATCAATAAATTAATACATTAATTAAGTATTCCATTTCTTAGGAAAAAAGAAAGAAAAAAAACTTAACAAAAGATTCATCAGTAAAATGCTGGATTCGATCTTGAGTCTCTGTAAATGAAAGTCTAGCGTCTTTCCACTACGCTAGTTCTTTGTTCAATGAGAACATGCACATTTTTCACAGCGTAGGGTATAAACACGCGGAAACTATCGAATACGCCGATGAATGCCGGTGTATCAGTTTATCTTGGCCCCTGGGCAGCTTGGCCCCCGGGGTATCTTAGCCCCCACCCTGGGTCTGTAAATGTTACGCCTACTGTTAACCCTTTCCCAAACGACACAGTTTTACAGTGATCCATTTCAAAAACTGTCACAAATGACAAAATGGATGTTATTAAAGATAGGATTTGAGTAAAATATGGCACAGAAAATATTGAGACGAAAGGAGAAACTGCAGTTTCTTCTTTTGTTTCAATGTTTTCCCAAGCCTATTCTATTAGGGACGTCAAAACCAGGTCTTGTTTGGGAAAGGGTTAAATGAACAGAAAAACCAAAGTTTAATGTGTTTTGGTCAAATTAATTTTTCCCCTTTTTTTGGTGTAGAATAGGGGCAGGGGCCAAGCTACCCAGGCCTGGGTAGCTTAGCCCCCGCCCCTATTCTACGCCAAAAATGGCGAAAAAATTAATTTGTCCAAAACACATTAAACTTTGGTTTTTCTTTACATTTTACAGTAGACGTAACATTTACAGATATTGTTTTGTATTTAGGGGGACTCTGGAAAAAGATTTTAGGTGGGGGCCAAGCTACCCAGGCCTGGGTAGCTTGGCCCTCGCCCCTATTCTGCGCCAAAAATGGCGAAAAATTAATTTGTCCAAAACACATTAAACTTTGGTTTTTCTTTTCATTAAACAGTAGGCGTAACATTTACAGACATTGTTTTGTATTTTGGGGAACTCTGGAAAAAGATTTTAGGTGGGGGCCAAGCTACCCAGGCCTGGGTAGCTTGGCCCCCGCCCCTATTCTACGCCAAAAAAGGAGAAAAATTGATTTGATAAAAACACATTAAACTTTGGTTTTTCTTTTCATTTAACAGTAGGCGTAACATTTACAGACATTGTTTTGTAATTTGGGGGACTCTGGAAAAAGATTTTAGGTGGGGGCCAAGCTACCCAGGGTGGGGGCCAAGCTACCCGCGGGTAGCTTAGCCCCCGGGGGCCAAGCTGCCCAGGGGGGCCAAGATAAACTGTTACACCGGAATACGCTTACGGAAAACGATGAGTCTCAGGTAAATTTGGTCAAACAATACCTATCTTTTATTTTGATGCTAGGAAGTCCGGACTATCTTTTGATTATAAATACATATACTTACATGTAATTCAACTTCTTTATAAATATACCAAGCCAGCCACAATTTAATCATGATACATTTAAGATCATCAATTTCATGTAAAAGAAAAATTATCCAGAGCCATGATTGTGAAAAACTGCTTATGAACGATAAAATGCATACCAGATTTGAACCAGAATTAGCTTCTTGATTTCAATGTAAGATCTATCAAATTTACGACTGTAGCTTAAAGTTTAAGAGTGGAACACTTTTTATATGAACCATCCTATTACTTGGTTCTTTGGTACTGTATAGATCTTTTTCTGGAATTTATTGTAGTTCCATAGCAACAGATAAAGGGATGTAAATGTTTTTTTTTTGTTTTTGTTTTTTTTTTTTTACTTTTGTCTGTCAACCCATTACTGCACAGTGACGCTTTTTGACTCCCTCACAAGAAAAGGCTTAGGAAAATATTGTAGTAAATGAAGAAATTGCTTGTGACAAGCAATTTCTTCATTTCCCACAATGTTTTCTAAAGAAAAACAACAAAAAATGTAAAATTCCATGCACTTGCAAGTTGTCGTCTGCATGATCTTTCAATTTTGACCGCCCCAAAATGTTGTCGTTTGGTTAAGGGTTAAATTGTCTCTCATCTGTACCTCTAATTCTAGAACTATGCAACGGTACCCCGTGTGACCCAGGACAGAACAGGACCTGTTACATGGACCAGGCGTGTCTCTGTACCCCCGGCTTTCACGAACTTAATGGAAATTGTGTTGAAAGTAAGTAACGACAATCATAATCTGTGGCAACTGTTCCGAAATCTGTTTTCTCAGTCAATTTGTTTGATTTTTGCCTTCATCTGATGTGCCCTCTACGACTGTGGATCATTTCTACGGCGGAGATTGTGCATCATGGGATGAACAAATTTGCCACGCTTCAGGTAAAACATTTTGCGATAATTTTCTTTCTTCTCTGTCAAATTTCTTTCTTTTTTTTCTTTTTTTTTGCGTGTTACCCGCCTTAGTGAGCTCTTTCCTCTTATGTATGACTAACTTGAAATCTTGTAATTTATGCAAAACCAGGATCAAAACCGACCCGAAAAACGACAAAAACTTCGGGTTTTCTGGTCGACTGGGATCAATATTTAGGAAAAGTAAGAGGAGTTCATCAGAGGAAAGAAATGCAGTAAGGCGGATTACATGCAAGAAACCGCTTGAAAATTGACTCATAAATAAGAGAGTCATTGCACAATATCTTACCGGAAGCGTGGCTAATTTCTGCCGTACGTAGTCGATGTATTATTTCGTTTTCTGGACGGTTGGGATAAAAGGAAAAAGGAAAGGAATTGCACAAATAACTCATTATCTGAGGAAAGAGTTCAGTAAGGCGGGGTATATGCAACAAACCTTTGAAAAATTGATGCAGAAATAAAAAAGTACTTGACCAGAATCGAGGTTATTTTTGTCCGTAGTTGTTATCCATCCCATGATGAACCGCGATTTCAAGTATTCTAAACCGCATGGGTCTGCATTCTGGACTTATTTGAAATACTGGACAGGTAACTAAGCCAGAAAATGTGTAAACATATTGTCACGAGTCTACAACTTTTACGGTAAGGTGCTCCAGTCTCCACGATATGACAATAGCAGTTGAAAACGGCGTAAACCCCCAATAAACAATTTACTTTCCAAATTCTGTTAATGGTCAATTTGCTGTCAAATGTAAACATCTCATAGTTAAAACATTTTTGTTAATTTCGATATCACATAATTATGATATAAATCTGCTTTATTGAGTATGTAGTATTTTTCTGTGGCCAAATGCATACTTTTTTTGAGTGTCAGTATATTTGGAACTTCGATATTGCGTCGTTTATTTCAGCCTGTCAGAACTACAGCAGCACCTTCATCAACTACCAAGGAAGCCAGTTATCATGTTCTCCGCTGTTAGACGTTCAACCACTGGTCGCAAGTTTGGGCCTCTGCACGTCCGAATGCTCAAGTATGGATAATTGTATCAGCGTCGTATACGATACGATTAATCAATTTTGTTTCATATATGGCTGTGATCCTTTGACTCCATCGGCATCTTTTAGTTCTGTTGGGGATGTCATTATCACATTGGTGAGAAATTGCGACTAAATATTGCACAACAGTGATTTCAAAAACAATAGCATCGATGAACAATGTCATTTCTAAAACCTTGTAACTACAGTTTTTTTAAACTGTATTCACGTGCTCTTGTAATTATAACATCGACGACATACAGGTTTAAAAGAGCATAAAATCGAAGAACTTCATAGAATACGAACTCTAGTTACAGACAGTCAGTAGCGATCGAATAAATCGAATATCTGCTAAAAAGAGTAATACATATATTTTTGAAATATATAAAGCCAGAGAAATATTGTAGTAAAAGGGGAGACATTGCTTGTATAGAGGACGAGAATTGACCTGGCATTCCATTCGATTAGTATGGGCTGCTCTGTCAGGTCATTTATCGTGAGGTATACTCATTGTTTGCAATGTCTTAATTACAAATTCTATAATGGCATGCAAATGAAAGTTTGTACTTGATACGTTACGTTACGTTCGCGTACGTCTGTTATTGGTCATTTCGGTTACATGTAAACCATTTAATTCTTTCATCCACGCATTTTAAAAAGTTTTGATTTAATTATTCTAAAATGAGTTTAAAATATTTCCCTGTAATCAAATGAATACTTTCTTCTTTCCCATGTTTGTTTCAAGGAAAACCTCGAAACTGAAGCTTAATCCAAGCTGCAGTTACGAGGGTTTCGTTGAAAAGCGACTTTTTGCCTGTCAGTATATATTGTGAGCAAGCATCTGGAAAATGGACCCTCGTGAATTTTGTAGCCACCTTGAATCCTTGTCAGTTTACTTTTTATCCCATTACATAATGGTCGGAGGTCAGGTCTCAAATAAGTAATTTCAAATGCGACATGCTACTTTCTATTCTACTTTTCTTATTTCTTAAAATGCTGATAGTCAAATTAATTCCCTTTATACAAGACCCCATTCCCATTCACGCGTGTATATAATTACATCCTATTGTTAAAAGGCGACTTTTAGGCCCATGGGACCGGGTGTTTTTATGATTGTTAATTGTTAAACTGTTTACACAAGTCATTATAATAAACGATTTACTTATTTACTTACTTACTTACTTCACAATGATGCAAATATGTTGTGAACCGTTTCAGAACTTGAACAGTTTTAAAACTGGGTATACGGAACTTTGCTCATTTTAGAAACTGGGTGACGAGTTTCGAAACAGGTCATCCAGTTTTTGAACTGCTTATGCATGAGTTCTGTATGTCATGCAGAACTATTCAGACAGTTCATTTTCACAGAATTATTGAAAATATAAATCAAACGACGACCTGAAATATTATTTTACGTGTTAATTTCGATTTATGATCGATTCACTTCTGACAAAAACATAATTATTAATAACAACAGAGATTGGAACCTCCACAAAATAACGTGGAGTCTCGTAAGCCGAGATTTTATTGCGGACCTGAGTATCTATCTACCTGGCGTTACGTTGCTAGGCAATGATCTCCAAGTCAGTATTGTTTGTTGATGAGATGGCTCGGAAAAAGTTAAACATCGTGGAAAAGGAAGGAATTACTTGCGACCATGAGCTTTTTCTTTCTTTCTTACGATGATTTCTGTCCCAAGAGACAATTTTTTTGTTCCCTAAAAATTGTCGGTACATAAAATTGGTACAAACTTTTGATAGATCTAGATCTATTTCATTTAAAACACTTTAGCAAACATTGAAAGATATCAACATTAGCGGGTTCGGGGAACAAAAACTCAGACGAATTGTGTAGGCCCCAGTGGTGGATCAAAAGAGGGTTCGGTGGTGGGAGGCTCAAAGGAACCTTTTCTTTCATTTTCATGTAGAAATTCAGTAAAATTGTGTAATAATAGGAAAGCGAACCCCCTCCTTTTTGAAGGCCTAAGTTCGAACTCCCTCCACAGAAACCCTGGATCCGCCGCTGGGCCCAGATCCACCTGGGCCTATTTGTTCGCGTATAATGACCGACATTATAGGGTGAATAAATCAGTCCACCGAGTTGTCTGCATAAACTGATGGGCATTATAGGGTGTATGAATTTGATCTACCGACTTGTTTGCGTATACTGACTGACATTATACGGTGAATGAATTAGATCTACCAACTTGTTCGCATATACTGACCGACATTATAGGGTGGGTGAAGTTGATCTACCGACTTGTTCGGGTATACTGACCGACATTTTAGGATGAATGAATTAGATCTACCGACTTGTTCGTATATACTGACCGACATTATAGGGTGGGTGAATTTGATCTACCGACTTGTTCGGGTATACTGACCGACATTATAGCAGAGCTCCAGATAATTTTTAGGGTAAAAGAGTGATCACTCCCTACTTTGAGCTTCAAAAGAGTGATTCACTCTCAACCAAGTAGGTCTAATCCCTTTTTTGAGAAAAACAACAAAAAACGGTTCATGGGGAAAACTAAACCCTTGATTATAGGATTTCCTTTCCTTGTATTGGTACTTCTCTGATTCACATGGCTCAACAACGTAGTAAAATACAACAAAGTATTTAAAATGAGTGATTTTGCTACTGTGGAACTACCAAATAAATGCAATGAACTATTCATAAAAACAGGGAAGTCTAAACAAGGTAGTAAAACACCATGAACTATGCATTAAAATAGTAAATGTCACTTTTCACAGGCATAAAAAGCCCCCTTTTTTAAATTTTGATCCCTCCAGCGACCATGGCAATATACATGACTTGCCATCTTTTTCTGAATACTGACTTTGTATTTTATTTTCAAATTATCGGACACATATCGCTCTGAAGTCTTCCATAGAACCTCGACCTGTCATGATTTTCAGCCAAGTTAGGGTCTTATCTGATCCACCGACGTGATGTTTTAGGGTATATTGCGCGGACGTTTAAATGACAGATTAAAACAAAACCCGAACAATACTATAGATGCAGCTATATTCTACCTGCTTGGCTTGAAAAATGTCAGATTCTGACATGACTTACCGTTTTCTTCTGGACATGGTTAACTTTGCGACGCAACATACCTCGCAAACATAAACAAAACGGTGTCGTATATTAAAGATTCCAAAGATTCGGCAACCCGTAAAATTTGCTAAATTCTATTCTATATCATTCTACACGGCGCCGGTATCGAAATGGCTGTGATTTGTGAACATCTGTTGACTGATAACGGGAAATTGCTCTTTGACGATTAGAAACAATTTGAATGCGTTAGCACAAAATCAGTAACTTTCACTCGCTCTCGATTGTTCGAAATGCGTTACTTGAACATTGAATGCGTCTGGCGACGCACACAGTTGACTTTGAAATGCGTTTTTTACATATTTGAATGCGTAATAACGCAATCACGCACCTTATCTGGAGCTCTGTTATAGGGTGGGTGAATTTGATCTACCGACTTGTTCGGGTATATTGACTGATATTATAGGACGAATGAAGAAGATGTGCCGACTTGTTCGTATATACTGACCGACATTATAGGGTGGGTGAATTTGATCTACCGACTTGTTCGGGTATACTGACCGACATTATAGGGTGGGGTGGGTGAATTTGATCTACCGACTTGTTCGCGTATACTGACTGACATTATAGGATGAATGAATTAGTTCCTACAACTTGTTCGCGTATATTGACCGACATTATAAGATGAATGAATTTGATCTACCGACTTGTTCGCGTACACCGACCGACATTATAGGACGAATGAATAAGATCTACTTACTTGTTTGTGTATACTGACCGACATGAAAGTGTTAATGAAAGTTGTTCGTGTAAACTGACTGAAACTTAATTTTTAGTCACATGGAAATATTTGACAAATGACAAGATATTCGCAATATCTCTCTCAAATTTGTATATCCAATTAGATCTGCCCAATAAATTTAAACTAAGATTAAGCATTTTAATCTCGATGGTTAGAAAACTTTAAATAGATAATTAGATTTAATTATGGTTCAAAACAATATATACTAGGCAATATTAAAAAATCGGTCCATTAAAAAAAACTGTAAATGATGATGCAAAATGGAATAACACGAATTACTGCAACCTTTTCGAAAATAATTAATCAGAATCGAGTAACCATATCACTATTATGACAAAATTGTCTATAAATTGGACGATATGCCTTTTTTGTCCATGTAAACGAACTCGTAAAGTTAAGGTTAGAAATATCTAGGGCACGAATCATTTTCGGTAGAACGGAAGTTGTGGGATTGGGTTTGTTCGGCGCAAAACTTCGGCTGTTTGGTACCGAACAGGTATTTAAAGACAAACAGCCTAATATTAATTGATCCACTGCTTCTGTCAGGTCGTTTTGATAGCGTTTAGGAAGGGAATTATCAGGTAATTGCTGTAAAAATGACGTTAAAAGCGAGGGGGGCACTTGTCTAAAAATGCGAAATTACCCTGCCCCCCCCGCCCGAAATTTCAAGGAAACCCTCGGTTTTTTCCATTCAATTAACATTGAAAAAATCAGAGGGTTTCCGACATTTTTGTTTCCGTTTCAATTTCAATCTATAGACGGACGAAAGGCTGCTTCGCAGCCTTTTTTTCGCCCGTATAATTTGTTTTGTGTTTTATTAAGTTCCCTTCCCAAAAGAAATGTGTTTAAGATGGGTTCTGAATTGAGAGTAGGCCGTTCTACATCAAAATAACAATATAAACGCTATATTAAGCAGTTTCAAAACTGCTCAAAATGAGTTCCGTAATATTTGTCCATTCTTAAAACTGCATAGTTTCAAGATTGCTTCCGACAAATACACCCCACGAGATAAAGATTTGTAAAACGCTGTGATAAATGAAGAAATTGCTTGCTTGTGCCAAGCAATTTCTTCATTCTCACAATGTTTTCTTCTCAGAAAGACAAAAGTAGGTGTAATTTCAGATTCGCTTGAAAATGTCTCGAGTCTCGTTATGGGTTAATGCATTCGAATCAGGATCGATGCTGTTTGTTTCCTAAGTTACAACGATACATTAAATGTCATGTGTAGAGGCGCCTTCTCTAAAGCGAGATTTCTTTTAATATGTCTTCTTAATGGTGTTTAAGATAAAGCGTTCATCAAATTATTTAATTCGTTCAATTTTGAGTTGAATAGAAACAATATGAGCGAGAATTGACAGAGTTGTTCCCGCTATAAAAGAACGCTTGATCTAAATAAACTGACACGATTTAAAAACGCAAAAAAGGACTTTTACAAATGGCATCTCCTACATCTTGCAAAACCGATATATAGCCATGTAAAATTGTAAATGTTACAATTGTCAACATAACAGTACAGAAAATGACCTTTAAAGCCACGAAAAATGCCTGAATGGACGCCAGATTATGCCAAAATGCAAGTTGAGTCAAGGGCCTGGAATCGAACAGGACGACGACAGCGAACCCCGTGTTTTCACAGGCGAATTATTAAAATGTCGTGATGTATAGGCCGCCCGCGATTGACAACCATAGAATTTGCTGTAGACTGAGCCGTCACAAATCTGTTGCGTTGGTGACGTTAACGTATACAGTTATGTTGACGTACAGTTGTTACACGCAGCTGACCGGGACGTGGGTGGTCTATAAATCTTCCTGTGTCGTTTGCATGTCTCATAAACCTTGGAACCGTCGATTCGGCTATATTAAAGCGTCTAGCTACCTTCATTTGCGAAACACCGCGAACCAAAAAGCCAAAAAACTCGGTTCCTTTTTCGCAAAGTAAGCCTCAGCATTTTGTACACAATTTTCTTTCGTTGTTCTCGTATGTATTCAATAAGTAAATCAAAGTGGCAATTTGTACACAAAAAATCTTAGTGATTTAACACGTGGTCTGAATGCACGAGGCACACGAGTATTTAGTGATGGGCGATTCAGATGTCCGGATAGTATACAGAAAACACGACAAAATCACTCAAGAAGCGTACATACATTTTCTCATACATGTCCCAAAATATGGTGCCGATCAAGGCAATGGGAAAGGAATGGTTAATGAAAACGTGCTTTGCGTTTTTAAATCGTGTCAGTTTACACCTTAAGAAATCCATTAGATACCTTACAAACCTTCTCTAGAGATCGCGCATCATATCCCGATTAACTAATGTGTTGTTTACTTGTAAAATGTCTCTTTGTATAGTGCTCCAACGATTTTCAGATTCCCGCCAAACAATAAAAAGTATAATATATCAATTTACTATAGACGGCGAGATTTGACACGGCAGAGCAGACCAAGCGGAAAGATCAACAGACTTATCGTCCAGGGGTGATAGGTATGCCGGAACCGCTCATGATTTGCCGAACACTTCGCATGCTTCGCTATTTACAGCTAATAATCATATTATACAACGACTTAACAGTATTTCCTCGTGCATAGGCCTACATTTGTCACGTCATCTTAAAATGGTAATTGGTAACCTGAATATGCAAAAATGCCGATCCTGGTATCAGCCTGTGCCATCTGTACGCTATGACCAGGATGTGAACTGTATTTAGATAATTTCTTTTTTTGGAGATAACGCCTATTTTAATGGTTTGTTTCATTGAAAATTTCGATCCAAATGGAGCACGGTAGCGTAACATTTTTATTTGACTAGATTAGATAAAATCTTATTTTCACATGGCGGCACAATGTTGTATAACGGATACAGTCCACGCCTTTACGTAAATTAACGACGGATCATTCCCATCTAAACTGAACAATAAACTTTTCCACTTTTGTATACAGTTAAGGTCACTCTGCCGGGTCAATTATTTCCCTCTATAATTATAGGTTAAACAGATCAAAACGAAACCATATCGATGATAATCAGTATTTTGATGTAATATTGACGAGACGATTTGCTCGTGCGTCTCTACAATAACATGTTTTCATAGGTTAAATGTTTGTTTATAAACATCACAAAAGCGTTGGAGACCTATATAAAGTATTAAACATTCAAAGTATAGTGCCACCACTGACCTTGAGACTCAAATGTACTTTTAACTATTGACTGTCCTGCGTGAGAGGGGTGTTGTGATTACATCTAACGGTAAACGCCTTCTTAAAACCACTACATTTACATACCTGGTTTACCTGTTCAGTTTGACTCGTCTGTCCAGAGGTCATGGTTTATTTATAATATGAGAACCGATGCAAATATTTTGGTTTATTTGAGGTAAAACAGGTTGGTTGAAACACTATTTATAGTAACAACTTTAGCACATGCATGGTCACTTTTACCTACCTGGTTTACCTTTATCAGATTTTGGGCCTTGTCCCTCATTAGTTAAAGATTTTGAATCGATTATAGTGGTGTATACATAACGTATGTCGGATTACAATTACAAAAATATATCATTAGTTTTTTATACATTTATACCTATTCTACAGGTACAGATAACTCTTGGATTCTATGATCACACCTGTAATTACATTGCCTTAGTCTATTGTATTTTTGTTTCATTGAACAAAAATGAGTTTTCTATTTTCTTCTTTAAAGCCTCTGTAGTCGTTTGCTAAACATTGCAAAACATGAAAGTAGCTTCTCAAAGTATCAAATACAACAAAAATATTACACTTGCATAAGACGACTAAGAAGTTGTTAGAGAAGAACATTCAATTTGGTATTAATTAGACTTGCATATTCACACGCAGATCTAGATCCACGGTGTTCTCGAATGCCATGGTGGAGACAGTTTTCTAGGTCCTAGTTCAGTTATTGCTACGCTGGATCAAAACTGTTTAATTAGGGTTCACGAAAACATGGTTAATATTGAGAAAATAATGATACATGTATTTGTTAATCACAACGTATACTATAAAAGGCAGAAATGGAAAAGGAGAAAATGCTGATAATCAGTATTTTTATTATTCTCCCAAAGCTTTCCAACATATGCTCTTGATAATTTATGTAAAAGATAGCATGGAAAACAAAAAAAAAAAAAAAAAAAAAAAAAAAAGAAAAGGAGAAAATACAGTTTATTTTCTTCTTTTTTCAATGCTTTCCAGCACATGCCCTAATATGTACACTTCCACTTTGCAAAATGGTATCATTTCATCACGGTGGCTTATCACGTGACTCAGAATTTCAGAAAATCATCCATATGTTCGTTAATACTTGACAAATTTAAATTCGATTTTAAGCAGAGAAGGTGAGGAAATGCCAGGAATTAGCTAGACGTAATGGATTTTTGAAAAATCAACTGATAAAGATCAACCTAAATATTGGTTGTCTGATCTTCAATAACTTTTATATCAGCTGATTCTTCAAAAATCCACCACTACCATCTCTGTCCGCCTTCTCTGTTTGAAACCGAGTGCAAATCAGTCCCGTATTAACGAAATTGTTGTATCATTTGATTATCCACCGTGTTAATTTAGGCACAATTTCTGACTGACGTTGTGACGTCATCACTGAATGTATCGCCAAGGGTATCACATCCATATTGGGAACACTCGTTCAGTGACGTCACGTAAAAAGCGCTGATACAGCCAGTCTGGTTCACGCACAGACTCTTACAGTGTTCCAGGTTTGGACTTCCTAATGTGTTGATAAGCGGGTCACAGTCTATAAAGATTCCTGGATAGTCGTTGAACGTGTCACCGTATGTTTCGCAGGCTAAAATCATATATAAAGTGATGATAATAATATTTGAATTTAATGGAGTTCAAAATCTATGTAGGCATCGCGAGCTTTAAGTTATAAAACGTACATTTTGTACAGAATTACTTTAAAATTCTCTTTGTATGACTGTGTGTGTTTCAACATTTATATAGCATGTTGCTTTGAATAATTGATATGTAAAGTTCCATTTAAAAGATCAATTAAATTCAAAACCAATTTTAGCTTATTTAGTATCTATATATGTAGGAAAACAAAACGCGTTAACGTTAAGATGATAATTATGTATTATACTTTCACCAGTTTCTAGATCACGGCCTAAGTGCTGCATGCTGTACTTTATGTTCTGTTGTTTCATTTATGTTGGTCGTTTGACGTTGAGTCTAAGAAAGTCTTGAACACTTGTTGACAAACTAACAGAGAAACAATCATCGACCCCCATAATTGACCAAACGCCGACTGTCAATCAAAAACATCGATTAGTCAATGGACGATCAGAAGAATCACTGGTGGTGAACTCGGACAAAGCGAGGAACATTTTTCATGAACACAAGGTACAGATACTTCATGTTTAAATGCGCGTTTAAAAACCAGTTTTACTAGTTTGAGCATGTACACAACGATTTGCACGTGTTTATCCGCCCAAATCAATATGGACGAATCGGAGAGACACTTAGAGGCTATTGTCAGTTTTGTTATTTTATTTCTCTGACTGATTCTGAAGTTGGTATTACAATTCTTGGAGTAGAAGTTTTTTTCCGATGTGAAAATCGTAGTTAACGTTTTTTGAAGGGGACTTGTACGGTTTATTTATGATACCGTGAACATTTTCAATGGCTGTTCGAATTGCAATGACTTTTGTCCTAACAATAGAATGGGTTTTCGGTTAAATATGGATAAATCGTAGGTGTTGTTATAAAATCCCGTAACTGCAGCTTCAATAAAGTTGAGTTTGTGACGTTTTAGATTTACGCCGACGAAGCACTAGTGTTTGTCCGAAAAAACGTCACTAGGTCTATATATACCGTAGTAGATAAAATTTATTCTTTTTCAAAGACGAATTAATGGTATACAATAATCATTTCCAAAACAATAGGCCTATCTGGTATTGCAGCCCCCAATTAGAAGGCTTTCAGTAATGACCACCATATAGATAGTGCTTCGTTTGCCCGTCCGTCCGTTTTTCTACCCGTCCGCCAATTTGTCTAGCTGACTGCTCTAGATGTCAAAATACATTGATTTTATATGTTGAGAAGTTAAAATGTGTGTACTAATTAAGAAAATATGAAAGAAAAATATTAAGAAAAAGGAAGCCAAATTATTTTCAGTATAGATCTATTCTTCTTTTGATTCAATGTTTGCTATACGCACTTCAACGTCAATTACACAAAACGTGGGAACGACGTCGTATTGTTTGGCGGCGATGTTATAAAGTCATGAAAACAGATCATGAGCGTAAACTTTTGTTTCAGGAGAAATGTAGTGAGACGTCTTTTTTTAACATTTTATCTTTAAGAAATCTAAAATATTGAAACAAATGGATTTAATTATAGTAGCACAAATATACTCCCCGTCATAAGAAAGTAGCCACTTGTCTAATGCAAATGGTCGCCAATTTTAGGATTATTCATAAATGTACCCAAATAAATACAAGATATTGAAGCATGGCAAGTAAATCGAAAACAGTCGAATTACCCCATTAATTAGACTGTTTTCGATTTACTTGCCATGCTACAATTTTGAGACGATTCCAACACATCCAACGTCTACACGTGACGTCATTCCGACAAGACAACCATTATCGGAACGACTACCTGTGAAATCGACAGAAAAAGGCAAACGTTACAGATAGGCTAGATTGCTTCCTGAGTTGAGTTCTATCAGCAGTAGAGGCTGATTAACGGATTAGACCATCCGTTTCAGACGTCTTGCGATACCCATAGTCTTCCTACGATGTTATTGACAACATTACCTTCAGTGGGTTAGACAGCAAATATTGTTTTCTAAGGACAATTGCATAGCATGTATTAATACCAACGGTGTTCACACTCGAAAATGTCTTGTAAAAGCGAATCTTATCCTTATCCACTTTCAGGAATTGTTACGGTAATAACAAGCATAGTAATACATTGACAATTATTGAAAGTAAAAGATGAAATGTGCATTTGTAAAATTTTATTCATGTACCGTATGCAGTCAAGGTGTTAATTGAAAAGGAAATGCACACAGTTAACTTTTCCCGTTAGTATACTTTAGAATGCATGCCCGTAGAAAGCAATTCCATATGGGCCCTGTCTGGGCCAGTGTCTAATATTGGGGGGGGGGGGGGGGGGGGGCTAAATTAGATTTGCCATAAGTTTTAAATGTGAAATGATGAAAATTCGGCATTTTTGCCAACTATGGGGGGGGGGCGGCTCCAGAGTCCCCCTGTTCGTACGGGCCTGGGATGTGTGAAACAGTGGATCCTCCTTAGAATAAATGGTGATAATGGTAATGACAAACATTACAGTATAGATCTGGAAACGTTCATTTAGGCTTTTGCGACCAACATGGATCCAGATAAGACTTTGCATGTGCACTGTCTGATCAAGATCCATCTTGTTCTCATTTAATAGCTTATTCTCCACCTGTACCAAATTTAAGAAGGCATAACGAAAATCTTACCGGTGAAACTCCAAGGTAACGATAAAAATGATGATTATTATTATTATGATGATGATGATGATGATGATGATGATGATGATGATGATGATGATGATGATGATGATGATGATGATGATGATGATGATGATGATGATGATGTCAGCAATTTATCTGAAAGGGGAGTTAGGCAGTACAAATTGATATATATTGAAACAAGTACCTGGTGCTCGAATTTGATGCCGGAAATCTATGGTTAGATGCTCAAATCAGTGCGATATTACCGAATAAATGTTTAAATGTGCCGTTAAGTCCAGTGCAATCGATTAATTTATCAAACATGTGGTCATAAAACACCGTAGCTGGAAAAGATAACATCGCAAACATGCTGTAACGTTGTCACGAAGAAACCGCACAATGATTTTCAATGACATGACACCAAAAACTGCCATTTACAGCCTTTATTTGTACATTTATATGTCTTTTTTGTTTACTTGCAATGCAAGTTGATAAATATAAACAGTGATATCGTACCATTTCGTTCGGGCGATTAAGATCAACCCACATGATCTCAATATGCGCTTTGTGCACTTGCAATCCGTTTATAACATTTGAAAATAATGATGAATAAAACTGATATTTTCGTGCGTATTATAAATCATATCTACATACCTTAGTAACTTCCATTTGAGTGCATCCTTTAAAAAAAGACGGAAAGAGAAGTAAAACAAAATACCACGTGTATTGTTTACAAAAATCCGGATGTGACATGAAGTATCTGTACCTTGTGTTCATGAAAAATGTTCCTCGCTTTGTCCGAGTTCACCACCAGTGAGAATGTCATGCCCCAACTGTTCTTCGTTGCACATGTTATTGTATCGATTTATCGACCGACAATCAAAACAATCGACATGCCAATGGCAAAGAATTTTGTGCTAACATAAGAATAGGTTTACCGTTATGTTTTGATAAACCGTCGGTGTTGTTATAAAATCTCGTAACTACGGCTTAAATCAAGCCTTAGTTACGAGATTTTATAACAACACCTACGAAATACTATTTTGTCTGTCCGAATTAACGCCACGATTAACTGGATAAAATTGTTCTCTATTAACGATCACATCCCCATTGTTTGTCTTAAATTCTATGTTGGGCGGAGCGATCTGACGATTGGCGTTTGGTCAATTGGGGAAAACGTTGCGATATCTACTTACATTCAACACAGATTCCGTCTAGTTCATTAAGACCGGGTAAACACACACAAGACTGGTTCATGAAGCAAGTTTTATTCTCTCCCGAATCGCACGGGACATCGTCACATAACTCTGAAGTTAGAAGATTACTACTCAATTCGTAATAAATGACGCCAATAAAGCCGGATGGTTTTGATGCCAATATCTGCGGGGGTAACCGTATTCATTGGCAATATGTATACCTTTACGCTTTTGGTGTAGAGTTGTCTATTCAAATTTGGTAGGATTGAAATTAAGCATCTGTAAAAATGTCATTAGTCTAGTAAACAATGACGTTTGAAAAGTCCAGCAAGTGTTTCGAAAAAAAAAATCTGTGTCAGAGCAAGGTTGACGCCGAAATCAGGTCACTTTTCGCCTTTTGGTTCACTTCCTTAATAAATAGTGACCAGTCTGCCTAAATATGCTTACTTATTTTTGAACGACATACCTTTAGTGGCTTGACCTTCATGTGCGTGCAGAATTTCATCAGACTTTTCTCGTATTGTTCTACATCTCAACTGTATCTACGTATTAGATAGAATTTGTATTGCATTGTCTACGCGATATAAACGTTCAAATGTGCACGTCGCATTCAATATCATTTGAATGTTTATATCGCGTAGAATCTACTATTCATAATCTATCTGACTTGGTGTTCGCTAGCGGTCCATTGGAGACGGGGGCGTGGCTTTGTATAGCCGTCACATAAACTAGCCAACAATCTTGCTTATGCGAAATATAGCGTCGATATTTTAAAATATACTGCAACTTTATTGGTCAAAAAAGGAGATCGAACATTAATAAATGATAATCACAAAATGCCTACTCACCTACACAGACCGTCCCGTTTCCAGTAAAGCCAGCATTGCACGTGCACAAGAAACCATTATAAAGATCGGTGCACGTGGCATTCACGTCACAGTTGTTTAATGCCGGGTCTGCACATTCGTTTATATTCTGCGCTGTAGAATAGTTAGCACAAGATTTTGTGTGGACCCATAGGTTCCGTTAAATTACCTGGTAGAGCATCTCTAGCTATTAGCTGGAGATGCTCTGGTATGACATTTATAGGAGATGCTCTGGCATGACATTTATAGGAAAATATGAAAGAACTGAAACTCGGAAAGAATAAACCTGCAGTAAGTTCTACTTTCGAGGCCATTTTTCAGATTGTATTTCGACAGGTAATTGGAAACATTTGGCAATGAAGCTCTTGTCATTCATTTAATAATATTATATAAATATAAGCTATAATAAGCTCTTATCAATAGTGTTACCATATACACTTCTTTGCAATAAAATGGTCTTCCACGCTATTTTTCAGAGGAAGATTTGGGGGAGGGAATTGTATGAACGAGTCATAATTGGTTTGAATGAATTCAACATTATCAATAATATATTATATACATGTCATATTCACGGAAGAAAATCATCGTGGCCAGGATTGAATTAGTAAAATAATCTTGCATCTCAAAATCTAATCTTATTGTCTGAAAAGCATATTGACAGACAAAATATAAAACTGCAATGGATTAAGTTAAGAAGAAAATTGAAAAGGAATGATATTTTTCCAGTGTATGAAAAAATGGCATATGTTTGAACTGAATCCTCTCCAACCCGTCAGAATTTAAGTGTGATTTAATTCGAAAACTATTGCAGAGGACTAGATATGTATGTGGGTCTTGAAAAAAATAGGATCTGTGTATAAATGAAACAAGCAGAGAATTCCGGTTTTGTTTTAAGTTTTACTAAAACTATGACCACGTTTCACTTACGATCTTACAATCATATTTTTGTGTAAACTTTGTATCAAGACATCTGATTGCACCAGAAATGATATTTGGTCAATCTGGTTTGATGTAAGTAATGACGCAAATAAATAGATAAATAATTAAATAAAAATACAAAAAAATGAAAATAAAACGGGTCACGGATTTCGTTTGGATATGGGTGAATACGAGTATAAGTTTCCCGTACTCAGAATTATAAGTATCAATTCAGAGCCAAAGTTAACAGGGAGCAATGGATTTTTGAAAGAAAAAATGTGCCTTATTTCATTTACCTTTCAACAAACCCTATGCTGTGGGCACTCATTTGATTCGCCTGAGTGCCCACAACATAGGGTTTGGATCTGGAATAGCATATCATCACATTTCAACGAAAACCTCGTAACTGCAGCTTGGTTTAAGCTGCAGTTACGAGGTTATAGTTGAAACGCAGCGATATTAATTTATTTAAAATTCCTGAGAAAACATTGAAACAAAAGAAGAAACTGCTGATAACCAGCAGTTTCTCCTTTTGTCTCAATATTTTCTGTGCCATATTTTACACAAATCATATCTTTACTTACATCCATTTTGTCTTTTATGGGAATTTTTTTGTGTGGATCACCCTAAAATTTTGTTGTTTGGGAAAGGGCTAAGTAGGCCATCACTCCCAGTTGCCTGTACTCTCTTAAGAACAGAGCACATTATCTCTTCATTCCATTTCGATAGAATGAGCTCTGTTCTCGCGGGGTCATTTCACGTCTAATCTCGGGGCCTTGGCGGGATTTCAGTATCCAATCGTTGGCTATACACAACCAAACAATTTAAAAAGCTGATACAAACTTTCATTGGCTGACGCTTCAAATTACCGGCTTCAGCCAAAAATAGAAGCGACGTAATGTATACGTAATCAAACAAGATCAAACTGAATGATTTTGATTCGATAATTCAAATGTTACCGGCTTCAGCCAAAAATAGAAGCGACGTAATGTATACGTAATGGTCATGCAAGATAAAACTGAATGACTTTGATTCGATAATTCAAATGGTGTGCTATAATTAGATTATGACGACCAAATAGGCTGTTGGCGTACCGAAAACTGCAGAGGTCATATTTGATGGTTTAACCAATAGACCTCGGCAATGGAGAGTAAGTTGTCTGTAGCTTTGTACCAACTGTAATTATTTACTCACATCTCCTACGACATGCACATGGATTTCTGGAAGCCACCCCTGATACTGCAATCTGTTAATAATGGAGAATTTCACTCATAAATAAATTACGCATTTTGACGATGGAGTTAAAGATGGAGTTATGAGATCTTGCAATAATATCGACTATATGTAATGTCCTGATGGAAGAAGAAGACCTAGTAAACCTATAGAGCTCTAAGTCTTGCCATGGACCTGCTGGCAGCTCTTTTCTACCCAAAGTTTTATGTTTTATGTTTTAAAGTGTTTATACAAGTTGACAACCATATCAAGTTTTACAGAAATTTCCTGCACTCTTACCAATTCCTGGCCACCATACTAAAGTTTCATAACATCTATAGGCGTAACAGGATGACCTTTGTGTGCTAATTCTAAACCTTGTCCCAAATTTGTTGCAATGACAATTCTTTCCCTCTCAACACCAAATTACCAATTGAACATTAATCATGCCTTATAGGCAAATGAGTGATATGATATATCGCTGCTTTCTTTCGAAAACATCGTAACTGCAGCTTAAAACAAGCTGCAGTTACGGGGTTTCGATAAAAAGCGACGACACTTTGTTTTACTCCAAATGCTGCAATATGGACATGTCCATTTAATCTTTTTTATAATAATGGTCAACATAAAAAAATGAAACACTTACCGATAGTAAAAGAAACCAAGTTGTTACATCCATAATTGGCATTTTGTTTTATATGTGACAAACGTATTAATCCAGACATTGGGGCCTATTCATGTTCACCCTTTCCTACACAAGACCTAGGTTTTTTTTTTTTATCTAATTTTGGAAAATATTGAGAGAAAAGAAAAAAATGCAGGTTACGAATTGATACTGATAACCAGATTTTTCTTCTTTTGTCTCAATTTTTCTCAATTTTCTAGTAGAAAAAAATTAATTTCATCAGCATTTGTTTTGTAGTCTGCAATCTCTTTTAATTAATTGTTTATTCCAAAATATCGCCATTGGGGAAAGGATTGATGACATGTGCATCTATTTATTTACATCATTACACTTACAAAATTCTAGGCATTTGCTATTGTTTATCTTTCGGCTATTCAACATGTCGTTCGTTAAGTTCAACAACACCCGAACTAAAGCTTGAGTAAGCTTACGATAGTACGGTACTCCGTTTTTTTAACTTAAAGCCATAATAGCTGTGAAAAAGGCAGAAATACCACACAAAAAATATTTTTTGTGTTATCGAGGTCTAATCATCTGATATTATGAAAGAAGTCTTTTCCGCCTGTAACAGAAATGTGTATTTGCGTATTTTCCCCCTTTTACAATGTATGTCAGTAGGTAATGTTTACAATTTCAAGTGCGAGTCGGAATTATCCGAGTTCTGAACGGTAAAATACGAAAATCAACGGAATTTATTTTCAAATCGTGTGCACGCATTGAAATGACGTCAGAGAATATAAACAGTAATATTGCAAAATGTGACCTGTCTCGGTAAAAGGGATCTTCTGGTAATTGTTAAAGTACCAGTCCTTGTCAATCTATGAAGACTGCAAAGACTACCCAGGATCGGAACTTTTTACGTTAAGTTAGTTTTCTGAATCAAGGTTGTTCTTCCTATCTACCTGTAATATATTAAATATCCGATTTCAAAATTCGAGTGAGGTTGGTGTCCGATAGATGTTATCTCAAAATTCAGTTTTCAACTAACTTCATAGAAGCACGCTTTTAGCGTGACGGGACACGTTAATTCGGATGAGCACTGACTCTTTCCCAAACATGACCTTGTTTGAATGCCCTTACTAAAAAGAGTTCAAAAAGCACTCGTGCAATCTGAGGAAACGCTGATAACCAACATTTCCTCCTATTGCCTAGATATTTCACCAGCAGTATTTTACTAAACCCTATGTTTATATACTCATTTTGTCGTCTACAAAACATTCAATATTCCAATTTATGAATAGTTAAAATTATTGCCGCATGGGAAAGGGTTAAGTACAACAATTTACTACAATTTGAGGTTAACCCTTTCCCATACAAAACCTGATTCAGACGCCCCTATTTGCTAAAGCTGAGGAACCACCGTGACAAAAGAAAGGAATACTTATTATTAGCAGTTTCTCCTTTTGCCTTTATAATGTCCAAGCAATTTCTTACATATTTCACATTTTCAATGCTATTTATTTTGCAGTTTGGATCCGATTTCAATTGGAAATGGAAACAGTTATTTTTGTCGTTTTGGGAAAGGGTTTAACATTATTCATAAGAAAGCACGCACTGGAATCCCGTGGTAATCGAAATGTTTCAAATTTGTGAGCCGTCATGTTAAAAGGGACCGTATGGGAAGCGTGGAAAGTATCGACCTTGGTCAGTCTGATCTGACTGCGCAGACTGACTAGGATCGGAACTTTTGATTCAAAGGTTATTTTTCTGAATCTAGAATGGTTTATACATCTTACCATATTTCTCTCTCTGACCCTCGAGGTGTCAACATCGCGCGTCTTTTATCAGATAAACCCTTACCTGTAAGGGATTAAATAATATTTAATAGCAAACTGTAAAATTGGAATTAAAAACATCTTTAAAGCAATACATTTGTAATTGATTAAAATAAAAGTGACATAAATTAAGTGTCTTACAAAAGTGAAAAAAAACTATATTAAAAAGTGATTGAGTGTGAAAGTGATAATTGGATTAAAGGATAATCTACAGAACCTGTCCAGGTGTTGAGAATCCATAAATCGGTTTGATTTCATTATCACCCACACTAACTCATTTAACTCTGTTCAAACCTTTTCTAAAAACTAAAATTCACTAGTTCATATTCCTCTTGCCACATTGATAGAATAAGATTGAACATGAATAATTTGGACCTAACACCAATCACTCCCAATCAGAGAAAGGACAAGCGACCTTTCTCTGAGGTGGCAAACTCCTCGTCATCATCTTGTGGATCCCCTGACGCCAAGCAACTGCTGGTGGATACATCCACGGACTCCGTAGAAAGTACAGACTCTGCGGAAGGCCTGGCTTTGTACCTAGGGCGTAAACTTCCAATTACGCTTACCAGTACCCCCGAGAGTCAGGCAGTTGGGGACCCACAGGATGATGGTTCGGGCTGGACAACTGTTACAGGAAATAGTCAGCCAAAAGCCCCACATGTAAATAAGGCCCCAATTTGGATTACTATTACTATACTTGTAGTTGGGTCGATGGGGTCCCAAATTGGAAAAATGGGCGAATTGATTGGAGCTCTATTGAGCGAGTTTGGAAATGAACACATTAAGATATTGACTAACATCAACAATGTAAAACATAGTGTCAAAATAAGGATAAGAGAAGACATGGTCCCAAGACTAAAAAACTTTAAATTTGGAAAATTTGATCTAAACCTGGTATTTGACAAACCTATATTAGCAAGGGGTATTGTTGAGATCAATGACAAAACGCAATTTCAGGTGGTTGAACAGAATATAAGAAAATCTGAGGGAGTTTCTAAGGTCGCTAAAGGCCGTAATGACAAAACCTTAATTGTAACTTTTGCATCACAAAACTGTCCTGTAAAGGTAGCTGGTCACCAAATCTCTCCAGCTCTAAGGTCAATCTATCGGTGCAACAAATGCCAAGGGTTTGGTCACATGGCCAGTATATGCTACAATCAGGTTAAATGTCCTCACTGTGCTGGTGACCATACTCATGAACAGTGCAAAAATGACATAAAGAAATGTGCAAACTGTTCAGGACAACACAGTGCTGCATATAAAGGATGTCCTGCATTCTTGAAATACTCAAACAGAATCACAAATTTAAACTCTAAAACGGTCAACGATTTCACAAATAAATGTAAAACAGCGGGGATCGATATACCAAAGACGCTAAATGTCCTTAAACCAGCTAAGGAAATCAAAGAAACTGATTTGAGAGAAGTAGCAAAATCTTTAGTAGGAAAAACCGAAGACGAGATACTGAAAATACTGAAAACAAAATTCTACAACAAGAATGAAACAACTGAAAATAAGGAGAGAACAGACAGTGGACACACTGTTAATTCAAAGAAAAATCAACAGGGTGCCCAATCAAAGCAATTTAATACAAATAAGTATAAAACTGGACCTCCTTCTCAACGCAGCCAAAATGTTAGATACAACCCACGTTTCAGGGGACAAGTACCTCCCCCGCACTTAAACAGATGCCCACAAAGGCCATATGGTGCCAATGCCGCATTTTACCCCCCACATTATGGACAGCATGTGGCTGTTCCCGCGCGCAATAAACCTAATTACCATCCTGGCTGGTTTGGTCGCAGACGATAAACCAAATGAAATTAAATAAATTATGAAAATAATTTAACATAATTTAGATTTTGATAATGGCGGCGGAAAACAGTACCCTAATTAAGAAACACAGTCTCGCCGTCATGTCCTGGAATGCCAGATCAATTAAGGGAAAAACAAGTCTTAAAATGAATGAGCTACAAAACTTTTTAAACAATAGCAAAGAATCTGCAGATGTTATATGCATTCAAGAAACGTGGTACAATGAAACTGACAAACCATATAACCTAAAAGGTTACCAAAAACCATTAAATAAAACTAGAAAAAATACAGTTGGAGGTGGATTATGTATTTATGTAAAAAACGGAATTCAGTTCACTGAAAAAAGTTCAAATTTCACACCAAAATTAGAACTATGTGCAATTACGATCTATGGGCAAACTAATAATATAGACATCTATAATGTACATGTAATAGACAAAAAAGAAATAACTCGCCATAATTTACCAAAGTTGTTCCAAAATTTAAACAATAATACTATAATAGTGGGAGATTTTAATCTTAAACACTTAAACTGGAATCCCCCGGGGGATTACAGGCATGGCGGTGAGGCTGAAACTTTATTAGATTTTTTATCTGAAAATGAATTAAACGTTTTAAATGATGGTCAGGTCACCAGAATGGCTGCCGATGGAAATCAAAGCAGTGCTCTAGACTTGGGCATAATATCGTCAAAATTACAGCCTAATAGTGATTTCAGTGTTATTGATAACTCCTTTGGTAGTGACCATCTACCGATAATAATTCAAATTAATTTCAAAACACAATCTTATGATAAAACCAAACAGCCACGGTGGAATGTAAATAAGGCGACTGAAAAGGATTGGGAAAAATTCAAAAGCCAATGTAATTTAGGATTCCAAGACGAAATAGAAGAAAATGATATTCAATTACACTTTGAAAAATACTATGAAAAACTTAAACATGCCCTTGACAAAACAATCCCAAAATCAAACCCTAAAGCAAACAAAAGAAATAATGTACCCTGGTGGACAGAAGAATGTTCGCAAGCCATAAAGAAAAGAGAAAATCTTAGAAAAAAGGTGCGTAAAAGTAAAAACCCAACAATCAAGGATCTATATAGTCAAGCTAGGAGGGAAGCTGTAAACACCCTACGCAATGCAAAATTGAAAGCATGGCAGACCTTTTGCTCAACACTTAATGAAAGGTCAAATTCAAAGGAAGTTTGGGATTTTATCAAAAGAATAAAAGGTGTCTCACCACAGACTAACCCACCATTTAAAGTAGATGATGAAATTATTACAGACCCAGCAAAAAAAGCATCAAAGTTGGTTAACCACTATGAAAGAGTAAGCAGTAATGAAGGCTTTGATCCTGCTTTTCTTGATAAAAAAGCAGCAGCAGACTTAGAATTAAAACATCATGACCCTATAAAAGAAACTGAGGAGGGTCAAAATTTGTCATTTAACACCGACTTCACTATGCATGAATTGGATCAGGCCTTGAGTAACTGTCAAAACGGTGCTCCAGGTGATGATGGAATTCATTACTCAGTACTAAGAAACTTATCGCATACTGCCAAAACAAAACTGCTGCAACTATTCAACAAGTCTTGGGATACAGGCAAAACACCGGACTCGTGGCATGAAGCAACAATAATACCCTTACTTAAACCGAACAAACCGAATACTGACACTGCTTCGTATAGGCCTATTTCACTAACCAGTACATTCACAAAGCTCATGCAAAAAATGATCAAACCCAGGCTTTGTAACTATTTAGAGAAAAATAACTTGATTTCTAAATATCAATCAGGCTGTCGGTCAGGTCACTCATGTGACGATAACTTAAGCAGGTTAGAATCTGACATCCGACGTGCACAGACAAATAAACACTTTCTTCTTGGCGTTTTCTTGGATTTAACCGCAGCTTTTGATAAACTATGGAATTCTGGAGCAATACTGTACCTTAAAAAGATAGGGATAAGAGGGAAACTATTAAACTGGATCAAAGATTTTCTAGAGAATAGAAAAATCAAAGTGAAATATCAAGGATATATATCGGAAACTGTAGAAACTATAAACGGATGCCCACAAGGTAGCGTTTTATCACCAATAATATTCTCTCTCATAATGAACTCATTAAGAGACTCAATTGACAATCACAACCAAGAGGAAGACAATATCCTTGATAATGTGCAATTATCTCAATTTGTCGATGACAGTGCGACATGGACAGAATCTAAATGCCCAAAATTAGCTGTGAAAAAAGCACAAAAAGCGCTCAATTCCATAGATAATTGGAGCAAGCAAAATGGATTTCGTATAAATCCAATCAAGACACAGGTTGTAATGTTTCAACTTAAATCCCGAAAATCACCCCCAGAACAAGATCCAAATTTCCCACGTTTAAAATTAGGTGACAGTGTTCTGGAATATAGCCAGTCGGCCACATTCCTTGGGCTAACCTTTGATAAGTACCTGACCTGGGAGGAACATATCAATAGTATCATTAAAAGAACAGAAAAAGACATCAATCTTTTAAGGTCGATAAAAGGATATAACTGGGGGACTGATAAAAAATCTCTATACAGCTATCCAGTATCAAGGGAACAAACGAGAATTATACATACTATAATTTGTTTCCTAAATAGAAAGTTTCATTAAGTATCAAAGTTTCTAATCACATACAAACTGGTGATATCAATCAAAATCACATAAAATTACACGAAAAGTGTTTCTGAAAAATTGATGTTAAACAGAGAATCATACCAGAAAAAGATATTCGGGGTGTATTCGAGGAACTTTATTTACAAAGGGAAGTAATATTTAGCAATATTGTTGCTAAAAATAGATACGGAAACTGTCGACATGTGTCGAAAATGTACGACAATAGTAAATATGCATTAGAATTATTCTACCTTAAAGCCATAATAGCTGTGAAAAAACTGTCTATTTGCCTCAAAAAAGGTTTACCTTTTTAAAGTATGAACAAAAAGATGCAGAAAGACCGTATTTCAAGCGAGTAACCAGGCGCGGTTTACCCACAACAAGCGTATAAATGTTGATATTCTCACATTTCCACGGCGCTCAAAACATGTTTACATTCGTGGCTATATATAGCATAACGGGTACTTGTCACAGCCGTGAACATCCGTATACAGTCGAATGATCATGTGATACACAGGAAAGCGTGCGTCACAAATTTAAATGAGCTCCCGTTATTTCATGAATGTTGCCCGTCACGCTGAAAAGGGCCTAATGGGAAGTCTATAAAATCAAATTTCGCGAAATGAACCAGACTCAACAGATGTCCGCTCTTATTTGTTTGTAAAAAGCGCATTTCAAAATCCTGATTATTTACCCATTTAAACAGGATTTCCTGCACATTTTTTTGCGAAATGAAGCTTTAATATCTAAAAATGCCAAAACCAATCGAGTTTGCGAATTTTCATGCGAAGAATTAGTAAAAAAGAAACATTTCTATACAGTGGTGCACATCTTTACGGGACACAATTGCACATAGTTGGAATAAACAAATATCGCTCTCGTTTCTTGCTAAAGGCGTCTTAGAAAATCGGGTTTATTTATTGATAGATGCTTGATTATTTTATTTTAATTATTTTGACATTAAAATTTAAGACGCGTAGCCTCAAAAGTAACATGTTTCGGGTATTTTTCATGCGAATGGTTAGAGAAAAAGACGCCTGACGGGACACGGTTTGAAGCATTGGACATTTTAAAACGATATAAATTATTTAAATTTTCTATCGGTTTCTTTTTATTTGATTAATATTATATTCACAGAGTTGTCACGTCTTCCAACGCATTTATAACTTATTAGTCGTTTTTTTTTTTGTAGTTTTTTTTTTTTTCATTTTAAACAAATATTAAACAATGTACAAATATTTTACTTACAATTATGAGATTCAAAATCAAATTTAGATGTAGATAATTTCGTTTTCGTTCAAAGTTTAAGAAACATTTGCTTGGTGAAATTCGAGCAAATAGATCTACGAATATTTAAATTTTGATTCCGAATGTTATGTTAAAAAAAACATCTAAATATCTAGGCATTAAATTTTTCATTGTGAGAAAAAAGAAAATAACTTTTCTGTCAAGATGTTTTTATCCATTCATGTGTCATATATAGTGATATATTCGAGTATAACAGACTTAACCCTTTCCCAAACAGCAAAATTTTAGGGCACTCCTGTTTAAAGTTGCTGCAGACGACAATATTGATGTTGATAAAGATCAGACTTTTGTATGATATAGCTCAGAAAATATTGAGGCAAAAGGAGAAATTGCTGGTTATAAGCAATTTCTTTTTTGTCTCAATGTTTTCCCAAGACATAACTATCAAGGGCGTGAAAACCAGGTCTTGTTTCGGAAAGGGTTAAACTCTTCTGTTTGGAAAAGGATTAAGCGTATATCACATAATTAAGCTCCCGTTTTATATCTCACAAGTACCAATATGCATAACACGTGTCTACAGATGACACTTATTCAATCTACAACTGACACCCTTATACCTTACATGATTTTAAAAATTTAAAAAAGAAAAAAAAAAGATGAATAATAATATGATGCACGCGAGTCTGACCTCACCTCATATTTTTTAAACTATAGATTTTTACATGAGTGAACAGGTATTTTTGATCGTTTTATAACATTTACAAAAAAGTAGTTCTATTACAGATGGGCTTTCTGTAAATTTCAGATAAAAATTGCATGATACTTTTTTCTGAATAGTTACATTCTAAAATGAAACATTGTTGTATAATGTATTCAGCTTAGGAATGCGAGAAAAAATGATTAAGAAGATAGTAATCATGCCGAATTAGGTATTTCCATATTTGATATAAAATGACTAGTCTATCTTTATTACAATCATTGTTAATTACCCAAACAATGACAGAGTGTACTTTAGACCTAACTCTTTCCCGAACTCTTTTCATACTTGAAAACTGCTGAAGACAACATAACAGATTTTGGTAAAGATAGGATTTTTGTGCAAATTGACAAAAGACCTATTAAGACAAAATGACGATCTACTCATCATTTTCTTCTTTTGCACATAACAAAAATCAAGTTTTCCTTTTGCAGACGTAAAAAGCAGTCTTTTACGGTAGATGTTTAAATCCGGTACATAATACCGAATCATGAATACGTCCACCTTTTATCACCGAATATTTAGGAAAATTGAAAAAAAATATGTGTTTGAAAGTTTTCCCTTCTGAGTTCACATCCATTGAAGAAATAACAATATCCACGCATTTGAAGAAATTGGTTAATCAAAGCAGCTTATTAACCCGTCACGGCTACCAATTCCTATCTAGGATTAAGTTAATTGCCCCCTCGTGTGTAAAGCCTCGTTTCCACACGGCTGATGCGCATGCGCAGCGTTATGTGAAAATCCTCTATTGGATGTCATGCAAAATCTGTAACTAGCCAAGAGTAATACAATAAGCATTTGACCCTAGACATTCCCAAAAGAAGACCTGGCTTTGGCGGCTCATTGGAATAAAATGTCGATAACGAACTTCTTTTACTTCAATATATTCTATGCTATGATTATGTGGTCTATTATTCAAAGAAAGGTCCCGGGCTCGAGTCACAATTTTCAACAACAACTTTTTTATTTGCTCCGGGCTTATTGTGGACATAAGACCTTAAATGGATCATGAAACATAATACAAAGAAACAAACAAACAAATGACATGCCAAGTACAGAACAAGATACAGTAAATTTGATATATATCTTGGTTAGTAAGCATTTAGGAATGTCTGGCACTATGGATATAAAGATCACTTAAGGTGATCAATTGCCAAGAGCAATCAATCCTTTCCGACACAAGACCAATTGAATTTTGACATCATAGTAGGAATAGAAATATCACCGCTTTTCAACGAAAAACTCGTAACGGCAGCTAAAAATCAAGCTGCAGTTACGAAGTTTTCGTTGAAAAGTAGTGATATGAGATGTTTCTGTAAGGTAAGGGTTGAAATCCGAGAACCAATTAAGGCTGTTCACGGGTACAAACTTTCTTCCCGGGTACAAGTCTGATTATTACCAACGGGTAACTGGTAGTCCTATTTATAAGCTCACACATATCTTATTCCTTGTCGTAATGTCAGGTCTTATCAGATCCGCCATTTTGTGTATAGCACTTCCGCCAGCTGAAAATGTCGGAGGTTTAGCCCTCAATCTAATACCTATGAAATCGAAATTGCTATCTAACAAGGGTATGGATAGAAAGATAAATCAACTGTTTTTCACTTCAGTATAATTTAAAATAAAAATTCAGCTTGTTTTATTAAAATCCAACCAAATTTCCAACAACCCTAAACAAAAGCAAGATGGCCGACTGGCTTGCCAATCGAAATGAATGCACGTTTCAAAGGCATAATTTAGCAGACAAAGCAATATTTTAGTAACATTTAGGTGGTTTTTAAACATTATGTAGTTATTATCTATTGTTTATGGCACACTTTACCTTGAATGGGGACTTTGAATGATTTTACATTTGCTACACAGAACAATCGCAACCAGCTTGGACTATGGTACCTGGGTACCCGCACAAGTACTCTCCAAAGCTGAGGTCTATTGATTAATTCATCAAATATGACCTCTGTTGTCTTTGATACACCAACAGCCTATTTTGGTCGTCAAGATCAAATTATACATTACGTCGCTTCTACTTTTGGTTGAAGTCGATAATTTGAAGCGTCAGCCAATGAAAATTTGTATCAGATTTTTCTAATGTTTTGATGTTTACAGCCAACGATTGGATACCGAAATTCCCCGAGATCAGACGTAAAATGACCCCTCGGGAACAGAGTATCATTTTATCGTAATAGAATGAAGAGATAATGTGCTCTGTTTTAAGAGAGTACCGCACAAATTGATAATTCGTGGATGGTTCATTTAGACTATTATAGAATAGGATCAATCAACCATTAGGCGTGTAATGTCATGCAGACGAGTTGACTCGGACAAATATTTTCGACGTTCCGTGATTTTCATTATGGATTACTACCTTAAACAAATTCTCCATCTAAAAACAAACAACAACAAACAACTTCATTATATTTTTTGTAATCTTATTTTGTAATCCCACATACACTCATATCGTTTTTATTTTATGAGAAGTTCTTCCAGTAACCCAACTTTGTACAAACAAACATGACGCCGGTGTTAATGCAAAACCTTGTTTTTATTTATTTATTTTTAAATATAAAGAGGAGAAGAATAAAATAAAATATTCTTTTTTCAGAAACAGAAGGGGTTTAGCCTACTTGAAATTCGTACATATTGTTTACATATACAGTAATGACTGTGCTAATGAAACTGACAAGCAAAAATGACCCAAAACCTGCGTGAATTGTCTTAACTGGATATACAAGTTTGCTCTTCGAAAATCGAAAAAAGACACACAACACACGAGGTTTTACATTTACATCGACGATGATTTATTACAAGTAAATGCTGTCTACAAAAACAAAAGAATCATATCGTTGGTGGGGAGTCAAAACCTAGTAGCTACAGCTTGAATAAGCTGGAGTTACGAGGTTTTGACTCCCCACCGACGATATAACGTTAGGCACAATTTCTCACAGATGTAATTACACCATCGCCGATAAATGTGAATGTGGCAAATGGACTGAGGGGATCACACGCGTAAGCAAAACAAAATCCTGCTGTTATGTTGTAGAAGACGCTGATGCATGCTGCTGAACTCGTACATGCGGACGTACAGGCACTCAGATTTGGTACCCCGGTAAATGCGCCTAAAAATGGGCCACATGATAATCCACTGCCTGGGTAGTCGATGTACGTGGTGCCGTACGTCTGACAGGCTGAAATAGACGTTTTACGTGTGTACATATCATTTAAATGAGCCGGGATCTGGAAAAACGTCCCTTAAGGCTTTTGAGCCAACATAGATCCAGATCAGCCTGTGCATGCGCAAAGTCTGATCAAGATCTTTGTTGTTCTCTAATAGCTTCTTGGTGACCTGTAGTAACTTACAGAGAGTAGCACGGACGCATATTGGACTCCATTTTACAACAGGCTGATCTTGAAACTCAATTTTGAAAAATGCTATAAGAGACATTTTTCAAGATCCCGGCTCAAATGTATATAACATATATACTAGTCAAACGTTCTAAATGGTGTCTTAATTTCTGTTACAAAATCACGTACGAGGGGTGTTCAATAATTTCGAGGGAGAGCTTGGTCATTTCATCGAATAACTTGAAAAAGAAACCCATTAAATTGTATACATTATGTAAAGTATCTTTCTTTACACTTAACCATCAATAATTCACCCCCGATATCTGTCACAAAACATGTACGAGGGATGTTCAATAATTTCGAGGGAGAGCTTGGTCATTTCATAGAATAACTTGAAAAAAAAACACAATAAATTGTATACATTATGTAAAGTATCTTTCTTTACACTTAACCATCAATAATTAACCCCCGATATCGTAACAGCTTATATAAATATGGCTGTTATTGTAACGTCGTTCATCACTTTTCCACCCAATATCACCCCGTGTTCATTTACAATGCGGTCTCTGTTGCATTTTGAATCGTTTTATCCACAGAAATACGCTTTTGCTTTTTGACATACTCGCATTTGTCATTTATGTGTGTAGGGGAATGCGAGTGGTAGGCGATGTGTGGACTAAACTTAATTGCTCATTTTTTAATTCTTAATGAATATTATTCTACTTTTCATTCGAAACGCGTAATTTCGCGTAATTTCATAACATTTTCAGAAAGGACTTACCACCTTACCACAGAAGGCAGTGCGTTCCATGCCCTCGTGGCCATGCCCTCGGGGCATGTTCCGCCAGTGGCTCTTTGAAGCCTCTCGACAAAGATCACAGTTGATAATCACGTGATACAATATTTTCAGAAAATCTTCAATAATTTTGTAAATACTGGACCGATTTGAATTCGGTTTGGAGCAGAGAATGTGGACAGACGTGACGTATTAGATGGACGCTGTTGATTTTTGAAAAATCAACCGATAAATATTTTGGTTTATCTTCAATAACTTTTTTTCAGTTGATTTTTCAAAAATCCAACACGTCCAGCTTATTTCTGGCATTTTTCCCACATTTTCTGCTTCAAACCGAATTCAAATTGGCCAAGTATTAAAAAAATATTGAAGATTATCGGAAATTCTGAGTCACGTGATTATACACCGTGAAGATAGAGAGCTCGGAACCAGATTGTAATGTCACTCATGACGAATGCTACTCCCAGAAAGTTTTTGGTCGTAATGAGTACAAACACGTTTAATTTAGAACACAATTTTAATTTTTTGACCATGTCAGTATTTTCCGCATTTCTGCTAGATCTACATGTAAATGGATTCTTTTCAACAAAAACTTCGTAACTGCAGCTTAAAACAAGCTGCAGTTGCGAGGTTTTTGTTGAAAAGCGACGATATCTGCCTAAAGTTACTTACATTCAATACATGTTTCATTTAGTTCGTGAAAGCCCGGGGTACAGACACACGACTCGTCCAGGTAACACTTCCTGTTCTCTCCTGAGTCACACAGGGTGCCATTGCATAGTTCTAAAATCAGAGGAACAGATGAGAGACATTCAAATATGTACGAGAAATATAATAAAGGTATGTAATAGAAAGAAGATAAAAAAAAAGATAGAATGCATTTATATATACAGACACGCGGCTGGTCCAGGTAACATGTCCTGTTCTCTCCCGAGTCACACAGGGTGCCATTGCATAGTTCTAAAATCAGAGGCACAGATAAGAGATAATTTAAATCAGCAATAGTCCCAGCCGAAATTGACAGTGACGTAGGCTGATGTTTACTGCTGCAAAACCAATCAATTCGTCTGATTTGGACCGTTACAAATACGAACAGAGTTGATTGGTTGTCAAGTAGTAAACATAAGCCTACGTCACTGTCAATTTCGGCTGGGACTATTGTAGGTGTTGTGATTAAAATAAACAAATTACAATTCCTTTTCACCCATTTTCCTGTTGTTCCGTAACTTCTATTAATTCGAGTGGGATTTTTTTCAAACAACTCAATTATAGGTTGGTCCAAATACAAAGCCATCGCAAAAGGTCTACATCTAAGAGCATAGAAATTCTTGGGGGGAAACTGAAAAATATAGTAGGAGAAAAATGCACTTTCTTCAGTAAGCTATGTTAGGTGGTCTAAATCATGGCGTACGTGGAAAACGATTAGCGGTAGGCCTATTTTCTCGCATATCCATAGCAAACTGGAAACGTAAATGAGAACGCATGTAATGACCTCAGATAAGATGCAACAAATGTTTCCATTAGATAATTCTAAATGCATCGGTCCGATAAAATGTGTTACAGAACCAATTCTTCCTTTAAAGAAAAGTGTATCAGTTCAAACTTTATTGTCATATAATCATTATCAAAAACAGTCAAATATACTGACAACTAAAAGAAAGAGGTTATGCATGACTTTATAGGGAAATATTGTACTTCTATTGAGACAAAATAATAATTTACGAAATACTTGTCCACTTATTCAATATAAACCCAGTATCTGTTGTAACCTCTTCGTCTATGGATCTATTCAAACCACATGGATATGAAATCTAACAAATTTATTAGCAGACAAAGGCAGAAAAGAACTTAAACAAAATCCCAAGAGCATGCAATTTCAGTAAGCTGAAAACAATCTTCCAGTTTGTGCATTTTTGTAAATTTTGATACCACGTGTGGACATGCTTTGCTTAAATAAGTGTAGAATATTTTTCCTATAACCACATGCTCGCCTTCGTGTGCGTGTCAGTATACTAAGTATATAAAATGTTGATCTTGTTTAAAATTTTATACATAATAATTGTGGAAATGTGGAAACAACAGTGTCACAGTGACAATGAATTCCGCAAAATAATTTCTTTGCAGTTCATTTTATTATTATAATGTATTTCTTTATTTTTAATCAAGAATTAGATATGTAGGCTAGAGCCACTAGTGCTTGAACTTATTTGTTGCCAAAATTGAATTTACAATTACATGTTTAGTCATTCGAGCAAACTTCGCGGCACTTTAAACCTTGTATATTCTGATTTTTTTCGGGAGAAAGGGCGGAGCCTAGTAAACGGTTATTACATTGAAGATTGAGGAGAAACAGCGTTTTCAATTAGCGGTAAATCGTCGGTGTTATTGCAAATTATTGTAACTGCAGCTTGAATCAAGCTGTATTTACGAGGTTTTTTAATAACACGTTTTACAATCGCACAGTCTTTCAATTTCGAAATGTTTTCATGCTCGTACCGCACGTTTTTCCCTTATGTTAACCAAGGTATCGAGAAGTAAACTCGTCGAATAACCTTTTGGCTTAGCCACACCCTTTCAGGTGAATAAAAACGCAATATAATTGCAGCTTGAAACAAGTAGCAGTTATGAGTTTTTTGTTGAAAAAGTGACGAGATTCTGGTAGGATCTTGTGCGAATTCAACCATTATTATTAAATGTTAGCAGTTTTCTAGCTTTAAATTAAATAATTATGTTAGAAGCGTTTCGATTTTTCTTTTTTCCACGGAATATGTTGCTCAGAAAACTACCTGTACAAACTGTTCCGTCTCCACTAAAGCCCGTATTGCACGTGCACGAGAAACCTTTAGGCAAATCAGTGCACGTGGCATTCACGTCACAGTTGTTTAATGCTGGATCCGCGCACTCGTTCTGAACTGTAACATGGTAAAAATAATTTAATAATTATTTTCTCTGAATGTATATATAGTGCTCCAACGATTTTCAGATTCCCGCCAAACAATAAAAATGTATCAATTTACTAATTATAGGTTAAACAGATCAAAACGAAACCATATCGATGATAATCAGTATTTTGATGTATTATTGACGAGACGATTTGCACGTGTGTCTCTACAATAACATGTTTTCATAGGTTAAAGGTTTGTTTATAAACATCACAAAAGCGTTGGAGACCTATACTCTGCAAAACTGCTAATGCATCACTCAAATCTTCGTTGGTATTTTTAACGAATCTACAGAAAACATTCAAAATTTGCACGTGCCGATAACCACCATTTCGTAAAAGCCTGTGAAATTCCATAACAAATGCTACAGCCTGTACTGAAATATTGAACTTTCATTAAGGATAACCTTTATTCTAAAATTCCTGGAAGCGGAAATTTGGTAAAAAAAAGGAAATTCACACATAACCTAAAAACCTTTTGAATTGGATGAAAGAGTTCCTTTTCCTGTGTACCTTCCTTAATCAAACAGACGGCTTTTACACTTTTGCAATCCCGTACTTTATGCCCATGGTAGTAATGTAGGCTACATTACTAGTGTCAGTGTTGGCGTCAAGGGCGACGTCGGTTACGTAGACAAAAACCTATCGGTCTATATCTTCCGAACTGTATGGAATGTAGTCTTGATATTTAAAGCCTCTAACGACGGTTGTAGGAGAGGCTTAAAGCATCTCTTAATGCTAGGTTCCCACTGCCGATCAAATTAACTCGATCAAACCCGACGAAGCGATCGAGTACCGGTCGACTTCGGTCGGCAAGGGTATCGGGAAAAGTCGAGATGGTCGAGTTTGGTCTGCATCGATCGGTAATCCTGCCAACTTGTTTTGACACGTCAAAAAAATCCGTGTAGCGGTCGAATAGAAAACACATCGGGAAAATGCTCGAGTATCGATCGTATAGAAGATCGAGCCGATCGACAATCACTCGAGTAGAGATTGTGTGTGCTCGAGTCGATATCTTTTACCGGGATTTGATTGGATGAACAGTTGAAGCAGAAGTCGAGTTGATCGGGAATGCGTTCGGGAATAACTCGTACAAGTCGAGGTGATCGAGTGCTTCCAACTACTCTATGGCAGCGGATCAACTCGATCTACTCGATCGCTTAAGTGCACTCGATCAATCCCGACCATATGACTTCTTCTCGATCTCTAGTCGATCAAACCCGACCTCTTCATCCGATTTGATTGAGTGAACAGATGAATCAGAGGTCGAATTGGTCGGGGTGTGGTCGGAAATGACTCGAGTACAAGTCGAGGTAATCGAGTGCACGCTCGGAGCAGGTCGGAATACAAATTATTTACCCGATCACACTCGATCTCCAGACCCGACTGATTCACGACAAGGTCGATCTTCTACCCGATCAATACACAATCGCTTCTCGGTCACTTTTGTACTCGATCGCACTCGACTGTTTTTGCATGTCAAAAAAAACTCGAGTAGGAAGCCCGAGCGATGCAGATCAAGTTCGATCATCTCGACCGCTCCCGATCACTCTTGCAGACCTAGCTCGATCTGTATTCGACCGCTTGATCGAGTTGATCTGGTCGGCAGTGGGAACACTAGGTCGTGTGGAAATAAATGTGTACAAACAGCACGAGATCCCGCGCAGAGTATATTAACAGAAATATTGAAGATTATCGGAAATTGCGTTTCACGTGATTCCCCGCTCTGAGACATAACACGCACTATTAATATAATGGTATTACGCCTTAAAGAATGCGTTAATCTTTATATTTATTCAGATTAAGGATGAGTCAATAGCTAAAAGTACATTTACGTCACATTTAAATTATGTACATATTTAAACTGACAATATTATGAACTTATTATGAATATGTGATAATCACAGACGCTGCAAAAAGATTTTCATTCAGAACACCTAGAATAGAATCAGCTCGATCTGGTCGTGCACAGATCTAGATGGTCGGGTATTGATCGTGTAGGGCTCGAATTAAGGACGGGGTGATCGGGTAGACATCGGAAAGATGGTCGGGCTTCAATCGGGAAATGATCGGGAGTGCTCGGGCGGGGGTCTAGTTTGATCGACTAGAGATCGAGAAGATGTCGTGTATACACATTTGGTCGGACTTGCTCGGGTAAATTAGGTGGTCGTGTTGATCGAGTTGATCAGATCGGCAGTGGGAACCTAGCATAAGAGTCTCTTACAACCGGTCGTACGTGCTCTTGCGTGCGGTATGCGTCTAAAACGTACGTGTAGTCGTGCGATGCACGCACGTGCAACGTACGATTTTTGAGGACGCAACCACGACGCAGACTGCACGCAGCAAAGAATTGACCGGACAGTTCTTATGAGGCGCTCTTACAACCCGTCGTGCGTCTTTAAAAATCGTGCGATTTTGCAGCGTTTAAAAACGTACGATTTAAAAAGACGCACGACGGTTGTAGGAGAGGCTTAAAGCCTCTCTTAAGATTCTCTTACAACCGGTCGTACGTGCTCCTGCGTGCGGTATGGGTCTAAAACGTACACGTGTGTAGTCGTGCGATGCATGCACGTGCAACGTACGATTTAAAATTTGGTGGATGCAACCACGACGCAGATTGCACGCAGCAAAGAATTGACCGGACAATTCTTTGCTACGACCATTCTGCGTCTTTTAGAATGCCAGGAGCACGCAAGACAGAAGTAAGGAGCACGTACAACAGGCGTGCGTGTGACGCAGGGAACTATAATATCATACTGAAATTCCAGAAAATTCACAAAGAATGTGTCCTTTTCTCGAAAGAGATTCATACTTTTGACCTGTTTTGGATGTACATATTTTGAGGCGCTCTTACAACCCGTCGTGCGTCTTTATAAATCGTGCGATTTTGAAGAGCTTTAAAACGTACGATTTAAAAAGACGCACGACGGGTTGTAAGAAAGGCTTAAGATGAGGATTCTTTTTTTTTTTCAGACTTCAATCACACAATGTTTAACTGAATTAAATGCTATGCATGCGACACTATTTTGAAGTGTTGTTTTACTACTTACGGTTCTTTCGACATGAACACGATTTTCTCGGCACAACTATCGCAACTGCAATCTGTTGATAATATACGATTTTATGACATTCAGAAGTCTCTAATGGCAACGGATTTTGTGCTTAAAATAGACTTGGTTTACCGTTATCCAAATCTTCTCTGATGAAAATTCGCTCTTTGATATTTGGATGTCGTAATAAATTCGCTCGTTGGTATTCGGATGTCGCTATTTACGACATCCAAATATCACTGCTTGTAAGCTGTCCGTTAGATTTGTGTAGTTTGTACGGAAGTTTTGAGTGGTCAATCGAAGATGGCGTCCGTTGAATATCGTGAGAGGTGGGTGTCTTAGTTTTTCGTCGATAATTTACTTAAATGGCCGTATCTTGTCTTGATACTGATATTATCGTACAGGAGAAATGTATACATATTCACGGTGCTATATAGCCGAGTACCAGTGTTGTCCTATCGTACTCAGTCGTTGTGCAAAGACAGCCCAACACGGAAAATTTTTTTCGAAGCGAGAATGTTGCCCTTTTAAGGATGATTACATAGTAAACAGCGAACTAGGGAACAAACTATTAATCTAACTTGGATGTTTTTAACATGCTCTTTTCTATGGTTACCATTATTGTACACAAAAATGCCCAGAATGACCACAAACGCTGTGTTTACTAAATGGCCAAACAGCGGTGTAGTCACAGTGAAAATATGCAGACACAACGGTGCAGTTTCTGTGTTTTATGTACGGTGTAGTTATTATTTTCATAACAAATTGTGAACGGTGTAGACTTGGTATGTTGTATAGGGCGAACTAGCTCTAACAGCTAATAGGTCATATGCAGCTATGATTTATCTCCCTGAAATACTTTGGTCTTAGAAATAGTGGAGCGGATAAGTGCCATTTTTTGGCAAAATCGTGCAAATGATGATACAAGCACCAAATTTGGTATGGTGGTACTAGAAGGGAATTGGAAAATTTTGACCCGATGGGACATTGAAAAAATCCAAAATGGCGGCCATTTTTCAAGATGGCCGCCTAATTGACCTTTTGAAAGAGCTATATCATAAAATTTGGAACCAAGGTTTTGATTTATACCAGTTTTGGAGCTATGTTTAGATAAAATCGCATGTATAATGATTTTTTTTATCCATGTGTACAAATAGAACAAAATGGCTGCCAGTTTCAAGATGGCCGCCATGATTGAAAATCCTCATATTTCATATAATGATAGAAAATATAATGTTTCACTTTTGTACAATTAATATTTCACATTATCTTTCATTTCTCTTCGATTTCAAGACGGTCTTGAATAATTATTCTGTACTTGTATATTTTTGGGGTGTAGGGTACAGTAGTAGAGGTAGTACCTTTGGCACAGTAGTCAGCCAATCCGACGGATCGACAACTGGCACTGGTCCTCACTGCTGTCCTAACTCTTACCTATGGCTCCAAGAAGTTGCTTTTCCACAGCAGCGGCCACACCCCGGTAAATCGTGTTGGCTCACGGGCTAAACTAGGTAAGGGTAGCACACATCAGTGTGTGAGTACAATGACAGAAGATGTCTACTGGAGTTGATGTTGGACACAACCAGGGCACAATGGTGACATCCATTGCTGTAAAACAACCCAGCATGGGGTTCAATGTCAGCTGAGAGAGACCAATCATCTACCTTAGTGTCCCAAATATTGCTTAATTTTACCCCATATACGTTAAGCAATTGCACCTGAATCGACAGGATGTGCTGGCGCGGGAGAGCCGAACCAAAGATTAAGGGGGTTTAAATAATCCGGATGGTGTACAGATCGCACGGGACTTGAATGACATTGAATGAACGATCGGGGCTAGGTGTAGGGCAAATGCGTGAACCTAGTTGAATCCCATACAGAAATGTGTCCGTGAAGGGTGGTAAAAGGATAAACCCTCGTCCCAAAGTATCATCATGGCGTTAGAAGCTACAAATTGGCAAACTGACTGGAGTAAATGCTGTATATGCCAATCAGACAAGAAGGAAAGACTAAAATCTCCTCTCTCAAACCCTTCCAAACGATCAGAAGATGGATACAGTCTCTTGGGTAGAAATATACCACGTTTCAAATCCGTAAATCAACTTCCAATAAAGTTTGACCCGGGAAGGCTCGATGACGGATCTGGGATAGAAAACACACTGCGAAAAAAACAGTGCCATGTATCACGAGAGTTGCAAACTTATGTTCAAAACCACACAATTGGAGAGAGCAGAGAAAAGAGTGATACCAACTTCAGAAAAAGAAGCTATTCCAGGAACAAGTAGCAAAATGCCGGGGAAAAGTCTAGGTCAAGAAAAGGTGGAGTGCTTTTTGTGTGAAGAGGAGGGCGGAGAACTGAGAGAGGCCATGACCATGAAACTGAACGATAGAGTGAATGAGTGTGCACGAACTCTAAATGACGGGAAACTTCTGGCCAAACTAAGTGCAGGTGATGTTGTAGCCTTAGAATTAAAGTATCACAACACTTGCCTTGTAAGTTTATACAACAGAGAAAGGGCTTACTTGAACGCTCAAGATCAACATACACAGGAAGATCTGGATAGTAAGTCATCTTATCCAATTGCTTTCTCAGAGCTAGTTACATATATCAATGAACTAAAAGTTGCAAGTGATGACTCTGAACCTCACATATTTCGCCTCGGAGATCTGTGTGTCCTATTGAGGAATAGAATTGAACAGCTCGGAGGTGATCCAACCATCGTTCATGCTACAAGACTAAAGGAGCAGTTGCTATGCCATATACCAAAGCTTGAACCTCATCGTGAAGGGTGTGATATTTTACTAGCTTTTGAGAAAGATGTTGGCTCAATCCTTGGACAAGTGAGCAGATATGGAAAGGCAATCCATCTTGCTAAGGCAGCTGGTATTCTCAGGCGTGATATGCTCAGTCACAAACAACCGATTGGTTCATTCCATGAGAAAAGTCTTGAGGATACAGTTCCTTCATCGCTACTGCAATTTGTGTGTATGCTTGAGCATGGTGCAGATATCAAATCACAACTCAGACACAGTGCGACCAAATCTGATATCGCAATATCCCAGCTATTACAGTTCAACTGCTTTGTTAAGACGAAGAAAGAACAAAGTGTACACAGACATTCGAAAGATAGAGAAACACCATTTGCCGTGTATATGGGATTGGCTGTGTTTGCAAAGACAAGAAAGAGACAGCTTATTGACATGCTCTATGAGAATGGTATCAGCATCAGCTATGACAGAGTATTAGAACTCTCAACTCAGCTAAGAGAGGCTGTTATAGACCAGTTTATTAAAGAGGGAGTTGTTTGCCCACACGTACTGCGAAAAGGACTGTTCACGACTTCAGCAGTTGATAATATCGACCACAATCCTACAGCCACAACTGCACAAACGTCTTTCCATGGAACCAGTATCTCTCTCTTTCAGCACTCAAGTTTGGAACAGACTGGCGAGACTCGAGAACCACTTCACCTGAAACCAGAGCTTAGAGCCAAGAAGGTTCCAGAACTTCCAGAAGAATATACAAATATTCCACCAGCATACATGAACAAGAAACCAATACCTCCTCCAACCAAAGTACAGAACCAACCAACACTCGGGTCGATCCAGTGTTATCTTAAAGAAGAATATGCTTGGTTGGAAGAAGTATTCTTAACTGAGAATATTGACAATAAAATCAGTATCACATGGGCAAGCTACCATGCTGCAAAACAAAGAAGCCAACCCTTTGAAGTGAGTATAACGTCACTTCTGCCTTTACTTCGAGATCAGGCTCACTCTGTTGCAACCATGAAGCATGCCATGGAGAAAGTCAGAGAGACTGTGGCTTTCTTAAATCCCGGACAAATACCAATCGTGACTGCTGACCAGCCATTGTACGCACTCCTCAAACAAATCCAATGGACATGGGCGGATTACGGAGAAAAAAACTTTGTCATCATGTTCGGCGGACTACACATTGAGATGGCTGCGTTAAGGTCAGTTGGATCATTACTAGAAGGCAGTGGATGGACTAGTGCTATAACTGAAGCAGGTGTGGCATCAGCTGGGACAGCAGAGTCCTTTCTATGTGCTTCTTCTGTAACCAAAACTAGGATGGCGCACCAGATCACGACAAGTGCCTTATTTAACCTATTGAAGGCAGCATTCCAGTCATACTGTTCGGAGAGCCATGACCAGAGTGCGCTTATGACATTTGAAGAGTGGTGTGACCATCGTTCCAGTCAGAGTCTACAGTTCAAGTACTGGCATCTCATTCTTGACATGGAACTTGTTATCTTGATGCTCATCCGTTCATTCAGAGAGGGGAACTTTGATCTCTACCGCAAAGCACTAGCCAGTTTGATTCCATACTTCTTTTCTAACAACAATGTGAATTACGCTAGATGGCTGCCTGTACATTTCAGAGACATGGTGAATCTTGAAAAGCAACAACTAGCAGTAGCACTAGAGTTCTCAAGAGGAAATTTTGTTGTTCACAAATCCAAAAGAGACTTCTCTGCTTTGGCTATTGATCAGGCACATGAGCAGAACAATGCTATCATTAAAGGTGATTGAGGAACGATTGGTTTGACAGAGGATGCTGGTGCACTTCTTCGATGGATGGTGGCAGGCCCAGAAGTCAGTCGCTATGTGGCGGAATACGAGGAACTCTCAGGGGCAAGAGACAAAATCGCTGGCCAAAAACACCATGAACAAACAACCAGTGCACAGAAGTCATTTCTTCAGAAAGTGGAGAGTCTTGTCAAAGTCATAAATGAATTTGGAAACCCTTTCAAAGAGGACTCAGGAGATCTTCTAGTGTTAGACACCAAGGACATAGCAAATCAAGATCTAGCAAAACTGGTTGCTACACACCATAGGAGAGGCCAAGAGATGTTCGAATCATTCATGAAAGACCTACAGAATGAGGGAGAAAGTGTCTTCTACAAACCGCTAAAGAAGAACAAGATATCTTTCTTCAGACAAGAACAACAAGTTATCAGTTCGAGCAAAGAAAAAGTGCTCCAAGACAATTGTCAGCTGTTTTCAAGATTGTTTATCTCCTGCCAGACCAGACAATGTGATCTTGGGGACTTCTTTAAGCATGAAAACCAGTCAGCACCAGCGGCCCTTAGTGACAGTGGACGTTTGCACGCATGTCAAAAGGCACAACTGACTGATATTCTTCAGGCACAGATACCACTACCAGATAACCAGCCAGATGCAGATGTTATTATAATTGATGGTTCGGCTTTGGTGAATTCCATACCCCCTAGGAGTTCATAGACATTTGATGACTACATCAGTGAATCAATCCTTCCAAAGATCGTGACATACGGAGCTAAATACAAACGTATAGATGTTGTTTTTGACATTTACAAAAAGTCAAGCCTTAAGACAGAAGCACGAATTAAAAGAGGCCAAGGAAGTCGAAGACGAGTGACAGCATCTACAAAAACACCAACAAATTGGAACAGTTTCCTACGAAACGAAGAAAACAAAACAGAGCTTTTCAACTTTGTTGCAGAGAAGATATGTCTTGCTGAAACAACCAGCACTATTGTTGTCACAAAAGGCGAACAAGTGATCTGCAACAAAGCCATTTGTGTAGATGGTATGAGTCCTTGCTGTCATGAAGAAGCAGATACGCGCATATTTGTACATGCCAAACATGCCGCAGTCCATAACTTTAAATCTTTCTTGATCAAAGCTAACGATACTGATGTGCTGGTATTAGCTGTTAATGTGATGGCGTCATTACAAGGTCTTGGTCTTCAAAGCATGTGGATGGCCTTTGGGCAAGGAGCAAATACTCGGTGGATTCCTGTGCATGAGTTAACATCTGCCGTTGGACCTGAGAAAGCAAGCGGTCTTCCATTCTTTCATGCATTCACAGGATGTGACACTGTGTCTGCTTTCAAAGGAAAGGGAACGAAGTCAGCATGGCTGACGTGGAATGTAAGTGACGAGATTTCTGCAACGTTCTCTAAGCTAAGCAAGTTTCCACTACTAGTTACAGAAAGTGATATGCAGAATCTGGAAAGATATGTTGTGCTTATGTACGACAGATCAAGTGAACTTAACAGCGTGGACGAAGCTAGACTTGATTTGTTTGCTCGCAAACAGAGGTCGTATGACTCGATACCTCCCACCAGCTCAGCTCTAAAAGAACATGTGAAGCGAGCAGCCTACCAGGCTGGTGTCATATGGGGCCAAGCGACGATAGCCAATCCTGAGATAGACACTCCTGCCAACTGGGGATGGACTCAGAATGGCGACTCATGGCAGATCTATTGGACGAGCCTTCCACCCGTTGCTTCAAGCTGCCAAGAACTTACCAAGTGTTCCTGTAAGAAAGGGTGCAATCGTAGATGCAAGTGCTTCAGCCTGGGACTAATCTGTACTGCATTATGTAGTTGTGAGTGTGAACAGTGAACAAGATGTCTTGTTTTCATTGCGTTACTTGACATAATAACTTTGGTTTTAACTCCACCGAAGTGTTTTAAACCAAGGCGATATATGTTTTATAACTGTATCATGTAAGATTTTTTTCTCAATAGTTTTTTTGTGCCAAATGCACATGTGATCATTTCGTTTACTACTCATAATTTCGAAGGTATTTTATCCGTTTTCTCAAATAGTAAATATCTGGATTTCAAAGCTACAGAATACCACAATATGGATGCATATAAAGATATTTGAGTACAATATAGCACAGAAATATTAAGACAACAGAGGAAAATGATGCTTTTCATTATTTTCTTCTTTTAACTCAATGTTTCCCAGACCTTGTCTAATGGACATGTCAAAACCAGGTTTTGTTTAAGGGGAAAGTGTTAATTTGCTGTATTATAAGAGTTGCCGCGGGCTTTCTAATTTCTGTGATTTTCTGCTAGATTCTGAATAATGAACACTGACTGGTGTAAATCACAAACGTGTAGTTAAATAAATAACTCCACATCAGTGTTTTAAACCATGTCAATATATATTTTATAACTGTATCATGTAAGATTTTTTCTCAATAGTTTTTGTGCCAAATGCACATGTGATCATTTCGTTTACTACTTATAATTTTGAAGGCATTTTATCCGTTTCCCAAACATTAATTATATAGATTTCAAAGCTACAGAATACCACAATATGGATGCATATAAAGGTATAATTTGAGTACAATATAGCACAGAAATATTAAGACAAAAGGGGAAAATGATGTTTATCAACATTTTCTTCTTTTGACTAAATGTTTCTCAAACCCTGTTTATTAGACACGTCAAAACCAGGTCTTGTTTGGGAAAGGATTAATTTGTTGTATTTTAGAAATTGCCAATGGCTTTCTAATTTCTGTGATTTTCATCTAGATTCATTTTATGCTTATCATTTTATTTTTATATCATTATGAATAATATAGTTATCTGTCAGCAGAGGGCTATTATCATGATATTGATCTGTTAATCCCTTTCCCAAACAAGACCTGGTTTTCACGTTCCTAATGTTTTAAGTTTGAGAAATCATTGAAGCAATTGAAAAGAATATGCTGATAACCATCATTTTCTTCTTTTGTCTCAATAATTTCTGTTTTGTTTTCTATCCAAATTCTTTCTTTTAATAGATATTCATTTTGTCGTCTGAAGCAGCTTCCAAATCCACGCAGTCCGATTTTTGTCGTTTGGGAAAGAGTTACAATGATTTTTTTTTTCGTTCAATATGTTAATAAGATGTTAAATTCAATTTTGCATCTGCTTGTTTGTTTTAGGTTAAGTAAAGTTTCTACAATGAACAAGAGTCAAGTTTTCATTTCGTTTTTCCAAAATTCATTACTTTACAGAAATTTGCCGCTCACTCTATTCGACTATCACTCGTCATATCGTCCATGTTAGACTTAATGAAATGTAAATTTAAATGTACAAGCATAGGAAGCATGTTCAAGACAGTCGTACAAATAGCATTAACATAACAAACAGTGTAAAATACGAAATAGAAACATCGTTTTTTACCACCAACTGAAATTTTAGAGTTTTCCAGCGTGGCGGCCATCTTGAAATAGGCGGCCATGTTGTTTTATTAGTGGTAATGGAGAAAACAAATCAAAACACATACATGAGCATCAAAATTGTGCTTTGAAACTAGTTTAAATCATAGCCTAAGACCCAAATCTATTGATATTGCCTTTTTAAAGCATCAGTTTGGCGGCCATCTTGAAAAATGGCCGCCATATTGGAGTTTTCAATGTCCCATCGGTTCAAAAATTTTCTATTGCTTTAAGGTACTACCACACCAAATTTGGTGCTTGTATCATCATTTGCACGATTTTGACCTTTATCCGCTCCACTAAAAACCAAGTTCTCTCCCTTGATGAAAAAACGCTGCCATCCTCAAAATAAACGAAAACAAAAGTTAAGGAAATATGCCATTTATCTTTTCTTCATTCACCTGAGTCTAAACAGTTCAATGTATGTTTAATTTAATTTCCGGAAGACATTATTTATTATTGTCAATAACTTATTGAATGAACATCTGACGGACATGATAATCACAAGGAATACCATCACAAAATATTAAACAAGACATGCAGTAAACGTCATTTTAGAACAATGTTTACTGACTTACCCTAAGATGTTGGTGCAATGGCCAGTTTCTTGTTCATCCGTTCATTTGATTTGTAGATTCGAATTTTCGGCTCTGGCTTTGAATTTATCTATATAACTGTTTTAATTGGTTATCACAATCAATCCTTGTACATAAATCATAAATTTGTTTCATGAACATTTGGGCCTTTTTTGTCTTTTTTGACTTAAAGTAATCAAGTCTTGAAAATAGAATTACGGAATTGCAAAATTTATTTTGCCATTTTCAGACGTAATTAGCCTCCTCTTCAGGACTGACAATCTTCTGACCAAGAATTTTTGGCCCACTCATAAAATATAACCATTTGCAATGAAAAAGACAATATCCTATTCGCCAAAACCGTTTGACTTTTGGAGTAAAACGCATTGAAGTACTCCCAAGGGAGTAGAACTTACACATATTCATAAATAAATGAAATTCAATATTTTCCATCGGGAACCGACCTTCCTTGACCATCTTATAAAAAGATAACCAATTACCAAGTTGATCAACGCTTCTCAATGACTTAATCACATCTAGGAACAAACTGTTCATTTCAGCCATTATTTCCATGTCTCGTGGGGAAAGAGAAGAGTCCCTGTCCGTATCGTCTGTTTCAGCACGTCCGATGGAAATATAAGGAATTAAGGTCGGATGTTTTTGAACGACTTCATGGGGTGTTGAACTTCGTAATGTTTTATGTACAGGACTCATGAATACAAAATTGGGGATATCATCGATAGACAGATTGTTAATTCCAAAATCCTGATTTCTACGTTGATGATGTCTATCTTGTGTATTCTATGCTCAAAAATGGGGAAGATGTCCTAGTCTGACTTCATGATTATGTCCGGAATTACACTAAATTTCAGAGTTTTCAAACCTTTTTGGCCTGTCTGATCATTGATCTCCTCCACTTGTGCACTTTTAATAGTTGGCTGGAATGGTCCTGTTCCGAATGCTTCACAACCTTTTCGAAACTTCCTTTGAAATAACAGTAGTAACAAGTGAACAGAATGGAACTGAAAATAAAAGAAAAAATAAAACAGCCGCCGGCAGATTCTTGGTATTTCTACTATTTGACCCTTACGGAATTGCTTTGACAAATAGCTAAGAAACTAGATTCTTTCTCTATTCTGATTAAAGTATATTTTGTAGACATATTGTCACCTTCTTTGCTGCAAAGCATTTACAAGTCAGTCACATATTAAATTAATTGTTGAAGAATTTCGGAAGTAATTGTAAAACGTGATTCCCAGCCATAAAAACGTTATCATTTAACATTACAATTTTATAATTCCAGAAATGATAAGTTCTGTATTGCTTCAAGTCTACACCGGGCCGCGGCCCTAGCGCAGTTGGTAGCGCATCTGACCCTCATTCAAGAGGTCCTGGGTTCGATACCCGGCCGCGGCTAATACCCTTTCTGACAAAATTGTCACCCACCAATGGGTTTGAAATCGTTAACCTAAGTGGGCGAGCAGCTGGAGGCTCGGTAAGGGTGTTGTGGTAGTACTGGTTTAAGAAACAACAGGAATCCATGGGTAGGTGCTCCAGCCGCCGCGATATGACCCTGGTAGTTGAAAACGGCGTAAAACCCCAATAAACTCAAGTCACAATTGCATTATGTCTACACCGTTCACAATTTGTTATGAAAATATAACCACACCGTACATAAAACACAGAAACTGCACCGTTGTGTCTGCATATTTTCACTGTGACTACACCGTTGTTTGGCCATTTAGTAAACACAGCGTTTGTGGTCATTCTGGACATTTTTGTGTAAAATAACGGTAACCATAGAAAAGAGCATGTTAAAACATCCAAGTTAGAGCAGTAGTTTGTTCCCTAGTTCGCTGTTTACTATGTAATCATCCTTAAAAGGGCAACTTTCTCGCTTCGAAAAAAGTTTTCCGTGTTGGGCTGTCTTTGCACAACGACTGAGTACGATAGGACAACACTGGTACTTCGATATATAGAACCGTTAATAGGTATACATTTCCCCTGTATAATGATATCAGTATCAAGGCAAGACACGACCATTTAAGAAATTTATTGATGAAAAACTACGACACCTACCGCTCATGTTGTATCGTTGTCGCCATCTTTGAATGACTGCACAAACCTAACGGACAACTTACAACACAGTGAATATCAAAGAGCGAATTTTCACCAGTGGAGACTCGGATTAGGTTTACCGTTATGTGTTGATAAACAGTCGATGCTGTTATAAAGTCTCGTAACTACGGCTTGACACAAGCCGTAGTTACGAGATTTTAGAACATCATCTAGGAATAAGGTCCTTTCACTTATGTTTAGTCTGTACCCACAGAACACACTTCCGGAGGCAAAGACGATGGGTTTATGGGAAATCAACATTGTATACATGAAAACTATTACTAAAAATATTAACAAATCGACATTATCAAAACGAGGCTTCCTAAATATTTGGAGAAAACAATGACGACGCAAGTGCATTCAATAAACAGCGATAAAGAGCCCGTGCATTCAACATTAAAACGCCAGCTGGGTTCGAGAGAATTGTTACCAACACGCTTTGGGCTTGAGAGTATGTTACTAAAAATAACAAATACTCTAAACGTTTGAGCGGCGTTTTAAGACTCCAAGGACGACTTTCGGAGGCTGTTGTGTGCGGGGGGGGGGGGGGGTATCTTAGATGAAATAACCTAATAACGTCACGGTCAGCTGGATAAAATCGTTTCCGGCTTTTGTTGAAATCAAGTAGCATTACAATATCTTTTAACAGAATGGCACACTTTTTGGTACTTTTCTTTCTTGATGTATAATGTTTTACCTTTCTTCTCTGACGAAATTGGCATCTGACCCTCATTCGAGAGGTCCCGGGTTCGATACCCGGCCGCGGCTAATACCCTTTCTGACAAAATTGTCACCCACCAATGGGTTTGAAATCGTTAACCTAAGTGGGCGAGCAGCTGGAGGCTCGGTAAGGGTGTTGTGGTAGTACTGGTTTGAGAAACAACAGGAATCCATGGGTAGGTGCTCCAGCCGCCGCGATATGACCCTGGTAGTTGAAAACGGCGTAAAACCCCAATGAACGAACTCAAACTCTCTGACGAAATTGTCTCCCACCAATGGTTTAAAAATCGTTAACCTATGTGGTCGAGCAGCTGGAGGCTCAGTTAGGGTGCTGTGGTAGTACTGGTGAGAGAAATAAAAGGAATCCATGGTTAGGTGCTCCAGCCACCGCAATATGGCCATAGCAGTTGAAAGAGGCGTTTAAACCTTATCAACCTATCAATCAATTAATTGATAGTTTGGTTTATTGGGGTTTTACGCCGTTTACAACTACTCAATTAAAGTCTCTCTTACAACTGGTCGTGCGTGCTACTGCGTGCGGTCTGCGTCTAAAACGTGCGTTTAGTCGTGCTATGCACTCACGTGCAACGTGCGATTTTGGTGGACGCTATCACGACGCAGACTGCTCGCAGCAAAGAATTGACCAGACAATTCTTTGCTACGACCATTCTGCGTCCTTTAGAAGACCAGGAGCACACAAGACAGAAGTATGGAGCACGTAAAATTCTATATCCTCGCTTTCCAACGAAAACCTCGTAACTGCAATTTAAGAAAATAAGCTGCAGTTACGAGATTTTTGTTGAAAAAAAAAAAAACAAAAAAAACAGCGATATCATACCGGCAGTAAAATTATAAACCATTTCAATACATCCATTACTGAATCTCGATTCATTCAAATTCAGTGTGAGAAAAAATTCACCACCAAATCGAATTTATCTTATCCTTTCCGAAACAACAAATATTTAGACCAATTCGATCGGGTTGAAAATTAGAACATTATTAAAAAAATAATGATAAGATGAAAATAAACAATTATTGTTCGTTAAAGACGTTCTGCAGTACTACAACATAGAAATCATTGAGGGAAAAGAAAAAAATCCTTTTCTGTCAGTGGTTTCTAATTAAACGCACTGTATGGGCGTCTAAATTAAATCTCGTTTTGTGAAAGGTTATAATGACATTTACATTTATTCATTATTCAACATTATATATACAAAATTCTGGGCAATTTGCCGTTGTGTACCTTTGGCAATTCAACGTACATGTCGTTGCTTTACAACGAAAACCTCGTAACTGCAGCTTGTTTAAAGCTGCAGTTACGAGATTTTTTGTTGAAAAGCAGCTATGTACTACCAAGGTCATATTGGGCGCGACACCGTATTCGATTTGACCTAACGTGTCAATGCGTACAGGAAGATCACACATATATAGAAACGTTTATCCCATTAGGCCTACCACACAATGACTCGTTTTGACTCCATGCAAGAAATTACCGTGGAAAATATTGTGGAAAAAGAAGAAATTGCTTGTGACAAGCAATTTCATCATTTCCCACAATGTTTTCTATCCAGAAATACCAAAAAAAAAAAAATGTAAAATTTCATACACTTGCTATTGGCGTCTACAACATCTTTGAATTAGGATGAGTCTAAGTTTCTGCAGTTTGGTAATGGGTTAGTCGCCAGTTTCAGTCAATAATGAGATTCCACTGATCATATTGAAGAATTGTTGTCTGATTTTCCACTTGGCCGTAGACCTGTCCTGCATCTATTATTTTCCATGGCGGGCGAATAGGGTCTAAAGTCAATATAGCACTAGACCTATAATTAAAATAGGGGAAGACCGCTAAAAGTAGCGGTCTACCGTCATTTTTAGCAGTTCACCGATAAAAATATAGATCTACGCATGAACTAAGGGTAGGCCGCTATTTCAATTAACGGTTTACCGCTAAATTTACGGTATACCTACATTTATATCGGTAGACCTCCATTTATCACAGAGCTTGTACTATATAGTCGTTGAAATAACTTATGGAAGGAGGGATGTAACGAGCCATTTGATTGGCTAATGAGATTTCGAGCGGAAGGGTCAAAAATAATTAGCGGTCTACCCATAATTTGGCGGTACACCGTAATAATTTAGAGGTAGACCGTTAACTACCCTTATTATATGGGTAGACCTACATTTTTATCGGTGAACCGCTAAAAATATGACGATATATCTCTTTTCTAGCGGTCTACCCCTTTTTTAGTTATAGGTCTAGCGCTATATTGACTTTAGACCCTTTTCGCGCACCATAATTTTCCTCGTCGCTTGTTTTTGTCTATATTGAGATTCCATTGATCATATTGAAGAATGGCTGTCAGACTTTCCAATCGGTCGTAAGCCTGACGTGTATCTATCAATTTACTCCTCGCTTGTTGTATCTATACTGAGAATCCGTTGTTTTCATGGAAGGAGGGCTGCCTGACTTTCCACTCGATTTGCATATGTTATTTCACTCGTCGCTTATTCTTGTTTTTCGTCAGTTTTAAGCTGCAGTTACGAGGTTTTCGATGCAAAGCGACGACAGTCTAAAAATCAGTTGTTTTCATAGAAGACGAACAGCCAGTACCAGACTTCAGATCCATATGTTAAAACGTCAATTCGTTTTGTCTATATACTCTGAGCCAATCAATCCGTCTAAATTCTATTGAAGAGCTGCCAAACTTTAGATCTTCTGTATTGTTTGTGTGGTCTGCATCTCCTACTTGACTTGTCGCTTATTTTTGTCTATGCTGAGCGGCACCTCCCCGTGATATTCTGCGGATGTCTTTGCCTGAAAGTACAGATTAAACGAGATTTCATAATAACACCTACGAAATACTATTTGTTCGTCCGAATATACGTCACGAATAACTGGATAAAATCGTTCCCTATTCAGAATGTTCTTCTTTTGAAATTGTTTTCCTAAATTTGTTCTACAAAAAGGTGCCATACTCCGTCTTTGATTGAGAAAGTGATAAGTAGTATTTAAGCCTTCACATATCACGACAAAGCTGTCTTTACAAAATAAATATTGACAACAAAAGGAAATGTCATCAAAAGTGATGATCTTTGACCGTCTCTGTGCAAATATTTTGTCGGTGTCAATACATAAATTAGAATTTGGCTAATATGTGGAAGAAGTCAGATCACGCAATGGGATGTGAGTTCAATACTCGAATTTATTCCTAAATAACATACGAGCAGTCTTTCGTACAACAAAATGAAAATGCGGCGCATGTGATTTGGAAAAGAGGCTTGTATTGCGCTTGAGACTAACTTCATACATCACAGGCTGATCTGGATCTAAACATTACGATGAACTCAGTCTATTTTAGCACAAACCCATTGCCATTGCATTAGAACACTAAGGATCCACATCAGTGTGTACCTAAGTGCAATTTGATCAGGGTCTATGTTGCTATCGAAAAGTTGCTACATGTATTGAAAAGATACTTAGGGTATGCTCATATTAGAGCACAGCATGGATCTTGATCAGACTGTACATAAGAAACGGCTGGTCAGGATCCCTATATGTCTAAAATGTCACAAGAGTCTCATTCCAGAATCCAGCTCTTACTATACGTACATGTGTATGTAGAATATGACCAAAGGGTTAAAATTTAAAAGGCCTTTCATGTAAATTTGAATAAATTTTGGGTTTTGTTAACACTTCAAATATCGATTGAAGGTCAACTTTGGAAAAATTGGTAATTACGACCATTCTTTATGATATTATTTTGTTTAGCCCTTTTATACTCCATAACCAGACGACAATCTTTTAGAGTAGTCCAAATTCAAAGATGTTGCAGACGACAATTTCAAGTAAATTGAATTTTAAATTGTTCGGTCTTTTATGGTAGAAAACATTGTGAGAAATGAAGAATTTGCTTTTCACATGCAATTTCTTCATTTTCTACGATGTTTTTCAAAGTATTTATCTTGTGGGGAGTCATCATATAGTCACTGTGTGGTAATGGGTTAAAAATAGGCCTACATTTTCTGATCTGAAATTTGCCTAAATTGAAATGGGTACAATTTCAGGCTTTAATGCAGACAAATAACGAAATTCTCTAAATGTTATCTAGTCTGATTGTGTGTGGATTTGTAATATTAGCTCGATCTTGTCCTGCTGGCTTACAATTTTGTTTCAAACAAAATGTCAATTTAAGAAACGATTCAAAAAGATCAGCATTTTGCCAGAATAATGGAAAGAAAGCAGGCAGTGTAGGCTAAGATCAGACTGCACGTCTGTGCAGGCTGATCTTAGTCTATACTGTCTGCCAAAGCTTTGGTCACAATCATGATAGTAAATTGACGCGAAAAGCATGAGAATGATTAAAAACGCAAATGGACATTACCTTGCGCAACATTTGATATGTTGAAAATATATTGTAAAAATATTTTGAATCACATTGAACATAATTATATAAGCCTATTTTGTTTCTTTAACGCGTTCTTTTTAAATCCCGGATTTGGAGGCAAAAGCGCCAATGAATGTTTCTAAGAAATCTGTCGGAAAGCATCTAAAATTCATTAGATATATGTAGATCTATATGGATATTTCTCGCCAGATTTGTGGACGATTCAAAAAGACTTACGTGCTTACGATCAGCCACACCAATTATCTACAGAATGTTCTATCATCATTTATTCATACATTTTAATGGAATTTCACTGGACCCTTTCTGAAATGGTAGTAATTCAGGCTGTATCAAATCTTACACGGACGCAGAGAAGGATTTGATTCAACTATAAAATGATCCTTGATAGAGTAAAACATATTGAAAGAAAAGACGAAAATGCACAATTTCCTTCTTTTCATTAAATATTTTTAAAAACGCTTTAGTCCCTATAGTGATCAAGGTATTCATTTTGTTGAAAGAGTTAGGAGTAAAATCGATTTCAATCCACTGCTCTTTTTACCTTACAACAATAAAACGACAATTATTTGAAACTATAAAAGGTTTGTTCATTAATAGTACTATTTAAACAATAATTAAAACAATCCTCTGAAAAGATAAACGGTGGCATTATTTCTGATTTGATCTAACCCTTTCCAAAATGGCGAAAAGTTTGACTGTTCCATTTTGAAACTGGTGCTGTCAACATAAACGGGGTAAGACTTTCGTGTTTAATAAAAGTAGTCAACCCCTAATGAGATTCAAGCGATGTCGGAATTTTTTGGGCCACATTGTTAATAAAACATTCAGTTTCGTTATGCCTTGTTTCTGACTCGTAACGTGTCCGCACGTAATGTTCGCGACGTCGTGCGCGAAAAAAATCCGATGTCGCACGAATCTCATCCTCTTATGTATCCATGTTTTCTCAACGCCGTTTCTATAAGGGACGTCAAAACAAACATCTTTCTTGGGAATGGGCTGACAACATGCTAATGTAAGGGAAATGGAGACAAGAGTTACGAAACTCTTTCCCAGAAGACAAAAATAGCCGTAGTGGTGGTGGTTTTGAAAATGACAATGATAGTTACCTTTAATCGAGCCCTGTTCCTCGGTTCCCTAAATAACAGCATATAACACACGAATCCAATGAATAATAAAACTAAGGTCCCAAATAAAATAAATAATATAATTTGTATAATGTCTCTTGCTGCCATTTTTCGCTTGTCTCAATCCATTTAATTATCAAAAACAAAATAGTATTCCCAACTTCGTTCTCTTATCCAGGACTCGTATTTTTACACGACACATTTGTCCATACGACTGTCCATTTCTTAATCCAACATCATTTTGTCCTTTTCCCTAAATGATTCCCTATATATATGTCTTCTCCATTGGCACGGTGTATAATCACGTGACTCAGAATTTCCGATAATCTTCAATATCTTTTTTAATACTTGACCAATTTGAATTCGGTTTGAAGCAGAGTAGGTGGGGAAATGCAAGGAATAAGCTGGACATGTTGGATATTTAAAAAAATCAACTGATAAAAGAGTTATTGAAGATAAACCAAAATTTTGATTTATCTTCAATAACTTTTTAACGGTTGATTTTTTTTAAATAGTCAACCACGTCCATCTAATGCGTGACGTCTGTCCACATTCTCTGCTTCAAACTTAAACCGAATTCAAATCAGTCGCATATTAACAAAAATATTGAAGATTTCCTGAAAATATTGTATCACGCGATTATCCACCGTGATTGGATGACATAATCTTGAGTAAGGTGTTACTTGGTAGAAGCCTAATCGTTCTGAAAGCCGCTCAAGTAGAAACACGGTGTATAATCACGTGACATTACAATTTCAAAATTTCTTCAATAATTTTGTTAATACGGGACCGATTTGAATTCGGTTTGAAGCAAAGAAGGTAGACAGATGTCACACATTATATGAACGAGTTGAATTTTTGAAAAATCAACTAATAAAAAAGTTATTGAAGATAAACCAAAATTTTGGTTTATCTTCAATAACTTTTTCATCAGTTGATTTTTCAAAAATCTAACACATGCAGCTTATTCCTGACATTTTTCCAACTTCTCTGCTTCAAACAGAATTCAAATTGGTCAAGTATTAACAAAATTATTGAAGATTATCGGAAATTCTGGGTCATGTGATTAACCATCGTGAGAAAGGTCTTTGCTCACATACTTTTAGTGCCATTTCAGTTCCTTTTCAAGCGCGTCTTATATGCACGAACAACATTTCCTATCTATCTTTTTTTTTATTTTTTTGTTCGTTTTATTTGTGAATAAAACGTGAATATTATAAAATATATTTCGCCTTATATTAAATATATCTCAATTCCGCCACTTTTATCGAAAAATCACAATGATTCACTTTGAACCAGATCACAATGACCCTATCGATCTGCCATTAAACCTTTCACAAAACAGCAAAATTTCAGATTGGTCCAATTTGAAAATTCTTAAAAATGATAAAATTCCTGCTGATAAAGCTTAAGTTTGAAGCCTTAGAGAACATTGAGGCAAAAGGAGAAAATGTTGATCACCAGCATTTTCTTCTTTTGCCTCAATGTTTTCCAAAGCCTTTTCCCACGTGAATGTCAGAACGAGGCCTTGTCTGGGAAAGGGTTAAATTTGATTTCCGTTTTTCAATACTAATGATCACCCGCCTACAATAACCTTTTACCAAAATGACACAATTTTGAACGCTGTTGCAGACGAAAAAGGTGCATGTTCATAAAGAGAAACTAAACGTATAAATTGGCACAGAAAATATTGAGGCAAGAGGAGAAAATGATGATAATCAGCATTTTCTTCTTTGTCTTTGTTTTTCCAAGTCTTTTTCTAAGGGACACCAAAACCAGGTCTCGGTTTCTCGAAGAAACTTAAGTACTTTCTCAAGCTAAAATCTGAGCACCGTGCTCAAATCGCACGAAATCCACGTGAACTTCAATCGAATACCCTTCAATGTAGAGTATCCCCTTGAAGTTGAGCATGTTCCCATGAGAATATACTTAAGTTTTTTCGAGAAACCGGGACCAGATCTTCTATGGGAAAGGTTTACAATACATTGCAAGGGATCCTGTATTAGTTTTGACTCTTCAATTATTAAAATCATCAAGTAAATTGAGCTAATGGAGGAAATTGATTCCAGAATTTGTCGCAAAATGTTTGTCTGTGTGTTAGATATAGGTCTATATAGCTTCAATGGCTTGAATTTACGAACAGGGCTGTTCAACTGCAGATCGAAGTTTTCGCCATCACGCATGTAGGTCTAAAAATAAAGAGTCAGTTTCATTTCTGGATGTGATAGGCATTGTGCGCAAGTATCAAAACGATAAATTATCGCTGCTTTTCTTCAAAAACCTCGTATCTGCAGCTTAAAACAAGCTGCAGATACGAGGTTTTTCCAGAAAAACGACGTTATATACTTCATCACAATTTCATATATCTGATTAAAATTTGACCATAATCTGACTTTGAACTCTCGTGTGTTTCAATTTTATGTAGCCTAGAGTCTATATCTGTGAAAAGGAGCGAGGAGCAACTCCGGGTAATATTTTTCTATGACAAAATCTCAGTGATTCAGTTAATTAACATTTCATCTAGAAAAAAGAAACTGGAATTAAAACATCAAATTCAAGTTTTGAAAACATGTACGTATTCATATCCCGCGTTTCCACTTCATAAGATCACATGTTTGATAACATACTGCACAACCATTACAGTTAAGAACAAAATCCAAAATATCAAGCTTGTATATCGGACGAGCCGTAGTGTAGTGGATTTATCGAATCTTCTTTCATCTGAGATTAAAGCAGCTGATCTGCCAGCGGGTAGGTCTCCGGTCTGAGCCGCTAGTAGCCACTGCTTTAACTCGATAAGCCTACTCATCTTTTTGCATTTCCTTCGTGTTTTGCTTCACAAATGTTCTAGATAGTTTATATTTTACAAGTTATTCGTCTTTTCATAGCTTTTTAAAATGGATCATTGTAGCCGTTGGTTCGAATCCTAACACAATTATTCAAGTTCATGTAGCTGTTTTTATATCATAGGTCCGGTCGTATCTATTATATTCGTAGTTCATTTTAGTCTAGGCCTATAGGCTATAGCTTTAATCAAAGCGCTGAAAGCGCTGAAGGCCTTGAAGAATTTGAACACATGCAGATTATTGGTATGAGAAAGTTTAAATATTCTTTAACTTCAGCAATAATCAAAGTGCTGAAAGTGCTGAAGGCCTGGAAAGTGTACGAAAAATAACAAGAGTAATATTTTAATCTTTTATTTTTTTTTGAAGAAGTTTCGAACAAATTTGAACACATGCAGATTTTTGGTATAAAACAAAAGTAAGATGAATAGAAATCATCTATATGGTATGAAACAAAAGTAAAATGAACAGAAATCATCTGTACTGGATGGCCAATAGAATCATGGGGGCCAAATTATCAAGGATCAGGTAAGAAGGATTTCGATTATTAAATGAAGTTAAATCATTGCCGACAAATCGTGATGTTATTTCTATATATCTTCACAATATATTATTTAGAACCTTATTAAATCATGAATCTGCCTATTAAAACATAACTATCTAACACATGTATACAAATACATAGATATATAAATAACAAAGTTTTAAAACAGATTAAAGAATAACAAATCGTTACTATTACCTACGGTATTGGAAAACCAAATATTTCAAGTGTGTATCGGTAATCACTGACGCGTTCCGTGTGTTCCGGTAATTACTATGCGTTCCATGGTGTTCCGGTATTTCTATGGACCCAATAGTTCTTTCGCGGTGGAAAAAACGAACATTTACGGAAAATTTTGCAATGAACAAGTTTCTTTAAATATTAGAGGAACGTCGGGTACTTTCGGACAGTTAAGCGATCGTCAGCCATTATTTAGATAGGTGAAGACAAAAACTGTATCTTATGTCACAATCAGAAAATTCTAAACCTTTTCCCCGGCATCGGTAATGAGAAGTATGTATTAAGCGTATAAAACCGGGTACCATAAGGAAAACAAAATGAGTCATCAACGACAGGTTATTTCGGACACATCGGGTCTGATCGGACAGGCCGATAATCGAGCTAGATTTATTTCAAATGATAATGTTTGCACTTTTACGTAATTAATTTGAAACAATCTAAAATTTTGTTTGGAAAGGTTTTAGGTAAGATAAAATACAAATGAACGATCTAAGATATTTATTTGCATCGAGTATTTCATAAAAAAAAATAAAAAAATACGCTGATAGCTGGAATTGAACGTCGGTTCCCCGAGTTCTGAGACTTCGACCTTACCACTCGACCACTGAGCTTGCTGTGTCAGGAGTGACATAATTAATATATAAAATTATTATTTGTCCGGTTAGACCCGACGTATCAATTTTCCTTCGGGTCAGATCGGACACCATTTTATTTCCGAAAATAACTAAAATTTCTATCATCGACAGGTAAAAACCTCTCGAATACCTTTTAATCTTCTTTTTAAACCAGACTAAAAAAGATTTAATCGCAATAATACATCGTCATAATCTTGCGTCTGCAGGGTATCTATATTTAGATATTGCTTACGATATTGATTCGGGGGAAAACCCACTAAACGTTGAGTATTGGCGGCGAATGGATCCGCGCATAATATATGTTGCAATCGATTTCTTGATTGTAAATATTTTACGATTTTAAATGCCTTTACTACTATCAACGTATGTATTTACTTCTTTTGTAATGTACATGGGTCAAAAATCTGCATAAAGTAGTATAGATCTAATCCAGTTCCGATTTACTTTTCATCGCGCAAGAACACTATCTATCTGCGTTCAACGTTTTCACAAGATAACGATTCAGCACGCCCTGGGAAAAATGACATGCTAAATTTGGCCTTCTTCAAGGCCAAAAACGAGAATTTTCAGGCCCGTAGGAAGCATATTTTCATATTGGGTGAGCTCAATCCCCTTTGTCTGAATATGGGGCGCGCGGTAAATTAGATTTTCCTCAAATTTTCAGTGAACAATTTATGAAAATATGAAAATTATTTTATTTATCGACAACCGGGGGGATATACCCCCCCCCCCCCCAGCATCCCTGCTCCTACGGCAGAGGCGGATCGATGATTTCTTTGAGGGGATTCGAATATAAAAAAGGGGTTCGTTTTTCTAGTTGAACTCAAGTTTGACTGAATTTCTGTATGGAAATGGTGCGATCGGGCTACAAAGGAGGGGTTCGTTTGTTCAAAAACCCATGAACCACCCCTGGATCCGCCACATGTAGGGGAGACCGGGGCTAGTTGATGCATTTTTCAGACTTTCTTCTGATCTGAATGGCCAATTTCAATTATCTTTGTATGACATAAAAGCTCAATTCTTCCTGCATGTAAGCTGATATAGAAATCACTGAATTGTGGTAGATCTATATTTCTTCCTTTTTTAAGTATATTTCTTTGGTAGGTCGAGTGCATCAACTTGCCCCATGCGTGGGGCAAGTTGATGCAACCTATGGGGCATGTTGATGCATATTTTCTTCATTTACTTTTAAAGTCTGTGCGCTAGAAATAACAGTAAAATTGTCGCTTTCATGGCCTAAAAGTACGCTGAATTGACAGAAAAATGGTTAACCTGTTGTCAGGTAACATTCGTACTACATTCAATAGCTTTAATTTGAAGTTTGACTAGCCTATGCTTAACTTGTGGAATTAAATCACTCAAGAGCCTGCTCCATTGCAACAAACAGGAAGAGAATATACCCGAAACCTAGATCAAAATTTGAAAAAGATTTTTGTTACATTATTGCAACTAGGTCTGGGCAAATAAAACAATTTAAACCTGTGCCCACATGGAATATCATACAGGTCCTTAAGCTAAACAAGGACATTGTCTGTGTTTAGGCTGTATTGAGTAGGGAAGACCGGGGCAAGTTGATGCATTTTTCAGTATTTCTTCTATCACTTATGATCTGAATGGCCAATTTCCATTGTCTTTGTATAACATAAAAGCTCTATCCTTCCTGCATGTAAACTGATATAGAAATCATTGAATTGTGGTACATTTCTTTGTCAGGTCGAGTGCATCAACTTGCCCCGGGCTCATTGCATCAACTTACCCCGACCACCCCCACGTGACATGAAGCAATGAAGACAACTTGTGCAAAGCATTTCCTGTAAAAAGAAGTTGTCATACTGGAGCTCACACATTGAACTTCCTGTGCGCATAATTGAATTATGAATTATCAAAGGTCTACGCATTTACACGATATGAAAATTTGCAAAAAAAAAAACATAAAATTTACTTTCGTGTGTGAAAACCAACTTTTCCACGCCAAATCCACATTTCTTACCAAAATTTCCCCAAACACCCGGAGAAGATGAGGATTGTCACGGACTTTCTAACATGTCATTGCTGATGCCATATATGACGTATTTACATTTTTATTCACAATGCATCAACTTGCCCCTGCATCAACTAGCCCCGGTATCCCCTACGCGTAACGCCCCCTTTTTTTCCTTTTAAGAAGTGGCTAGGGATACGGGCCCGTATCTCTAGCCCATGGGGGCTGGAGATATGGGCCCGTATCCCTAGCAAAACCCCCTTGTTTTTGCTAGAGATACGGGCCCGTATGTCTAGCGAAACCATGGGGTTTTTGCTAGGGATACGGTAGACTGGTACCCATTCGTGTAAATAACTGAATTAAATCCGTAGTAGATTTCAGGTACGGGAACCAGACTAGGGATACGGGTCAAACGACTTCCGGTCTAACATAACCTGTCGTGTCATTTATTGAAAATCGATATTGATCCATTCCCAAACTGCGAAATTCAGACTGGTCATTATGAAATTAGTTCCAGAAGACAAATAAAGTATTATTTATGTCTCAACTAGACAATACGGGCGATTTTGCAGGGGAAATGTCGGGGGAATGGATAAATTGCTGATATTATTTCTTTTTGTTTTATGAAATGTTGAAATAGAAACCTTAAGGAAGTTTTATATCATCGGTTTATTCACGTAGCGTCGAGTCGCACCTTTTATAAAATGTGTGAAAAGGGGTTACCCACAGGGGAACACTTTTGAGAAATTGAGAGGTCACATTTATGAAGAATATTATTGAATGAAAATAGGAGAAATCTTAATTATTTTGCATTGTAACATTGTTTTATTCGTGGTATAATTTTTGTTGTAAAATAGGTAAAATAACTTATTTATTTACGTTTTACCTCATTACCAGACGGCAAAATTTTAGACGAGTGCAATTCTATCTTTCTGGACAGAAAACATTGTGAGAAGTTAAGAAATTGCTTGTCACAAGCAGCGTTCTTCACTTTCCACATTGTGTTCCAAAGCCTTTATGTCATTGGGCGCCAAAAAGCGTCAGTTTGACAACCTTGTGGGAATTGATATCTTATATTTTTCAAACACCTTATGACAACAAGGTTGTCAAACTGACGCTTTTTGGCGCCCAATGACATAAAGCTTCATCAGTCGCAATAGTTTCACCCGTATAGATGCCGTGTGTGTAACGTTTTTGTTTGATTATATTATTCTTGTTTGACAAGAAACTTTAACGGCGAATAGCCTACAAAGTTTATAGAATAAACCAAACTAAACAATAATGAAACTTTGGCAAATTTTACTTTAATACATTATTGCGCAAAAAAAGTAATTAGAAAAAAATAAAGGGTAGATCATCAACCAATTTCTTATTTTCCCTCAATGTTTTCTCAAACTTTTTCGTGTACGAACTTCAAACCACAATAAATGATTTGCAAAGGGTTCAGCGACTATTTAATTTTGGCCAGTAATGGAAACTGCTATCATCCTTTCACAAACTAGACCTGGTTTTGACGTATTTCTTGCTTGGAAAAACATTGAGACAAGAGAAGAAAATGCTGATAACCAGAATTTTCTTATTTTGTCTCAATATTTTCTTTGCTATATTGCGCAGAAATCCTTTCTTTATAAACAAGTTTTATTTCCCGAAGCAGATTTTAAATTGGACGGGTTTTACGTCCCAAAAAGAAAAGGCTACAAAATATAAAGACAAAAGAAGAAAATGCTGGTAATCAACAAACATGATATCCTTTTGCGTCAACATTATCTATGTTATACTACACACAAAACATACGTGAAGCAGACGATTTTCGGTGTGAACGTTTCCCAAAAGTTACGTGGGTTATCCACCGTATAATAGAGCATGTGTGCGTGACTTATTTTCATAATATCGAAGGCGAGGGTTACGAACTTTTAAAGACTGTTGTAGGCTAAGTGTATACGCAATTAGGCCTACACCTTTTTAGCAATAAACGCTCGAAACGATATTGTTTTTTAGATAATTATATTGTTGCAATTCAACAACGCGATTACCTATTGATTCAATGAGTTCTTTTCTACAGACAAAATATGAATATATTCTAAATTATACAGGCCCGTAGGAAGCAATTTCATATGGAGAAGGGGGCCGGTCCCTCTTCGGGCCAGTATCTGAATACTGGAGGGGGTTTATTAGATTTTCCCAATTTACTTCAGTATAAAATAAAGACAGGAAAATTCGAATTTTTCGCCCAAATTTAGAGGCAACAGATCCCCGGTCCCCTGTTCACCCCTTACAATCGACAAAAAGAGTGAAAATCTTTCTGATTCATGCTCCTCTACGAGCATTTAGGCTATCTGTCGGTCCTGAACTTCAACCTCGGCTAGATTTTTACATGACAGTTTATTGTCAATTAAACAAGAATAGGCGAATATCTAAACAAACAAAGGGTTAATACAAATGACACACTTGTGAATCCATTGCCAATGATTAAGTTGCAAATAGTCAGCGCTTTTTTGTCAAAATGTAGCCTAAATAAAATAACACGAGATATTGATGAAATAAAAAGTTTCAATTTCAAACTACATGTATTCGTTTCAGGAGTTTCTCTATTCCCTCGACATTTACCCTGCAATATCGCCTGTATTTTGTAGTTAATAGATATAAATGATAGGCCCATATTTAATTTGTCTTCTGGAACTAATTTCAAAATGATCAGTCTAAATTTCGCAGTTTGGGAATGGATAAATATCGATTTTTTTTCATAAATGACACGATAGGTTATGTTAGACCGGAAGTCGTTTGACCCGTATCCCTAGCAAAAACACCATGGTTTCGCTAGAGATACGGGCCCGTATCTCTAGCAAAAACAAGGGGGTTTTGCTAGGGATACGGGCCCGTATCTCCAGCCCCACTGTATCCCATCTACACCGGTAGCGTAATGTTTGTAAACGGAAACAATGGCGGAACCCATCGACTGACATTGGATAAAGCGCTTACATCAGGTACCACTGTGTCAATTCTGCGACTTAAAAAAATTCAAGTACAATTGGAATCAATTACACTTGAAAGAAGGACAAAATTGGGAAAGTCTGAACGAAAAACGTCCATAGGTGACCGAGAAATTCACGATTTTGTCCCTCGAAATCATCGCATTTTGAAGATACCATGAAACTATTGTTATTTTCTCCATATTTGACGCGACCTTTAAATAAATTCCGGCATTTTATTGCACAATGGATATTTGTAAGTGTAACTCTAAAGTTAGTTTAAAATTGATGTTGTAATAAATGTAAACGAAGGCAAACAATAATGCCATGTGTAAATTACAGTGAACGGTTGGGAAACAGCACATGGTCCGGTTGGGAAACAATCTAGCGACTGACTGGGACCGGTTTGTAAACGGAAAACTTCACTTTAGATAGATGACATTTCTGGCCATGTCTACACTAGGATCATTTATAAAGTGGCGAAATAAGTAAGAATCTGCATTTTAACAAGTGATCTACCGTCGGTTGGTCGAGTTCGCTATGAAACATACAGAAAGGTACTCCGAGTATCTTTCTGTATACCGAAAGATGCTCCATTTGGAAAAAAAAGAACAGAAAAGCCGTCGAAAATACAGAAAAGTCCTCCATTTTTTTCTTTAAAAACATGAATATTGAGTTTCGGGATCACCTGATAGTGTTTGGCTGGATTTTACCTACCATAATACGTTTTCCCGTGGTCATAAGATTATGCATTATTTCACTTAAATTCGATCAGGTGGTCCCAAAACTCATTAATACATGTTGGAGAACTTGTACGAGGGATGATCCAAAAGTAAATTCACAGTGCCTATAGTTTGGTTATTCGACGTATTTTTGCACAAATAAAGACTTATCATTCAAGCTTATCCTATTGGAATCACGATTTTCTGAATTAATTGAATTTTGTTTATATATCCGATAAAATACATTGCTAAAATAAATGCATATCGTGCATGTGCGCCGCACGCCGTAGACTATTCGTATGCACTCGCATTCAAGAAAATGGCAGAATCGGAGAATTTAAGCCCACAACGAACGATTCTGAACTTTTGCTTGGAAACAATCGATTCAGCATAAAAGAACGGAGTCTAGTCTACCGATGATGCAAGCATTTTTGGGATTGAAGATGAGTCGTTTGAAGATGAAAAACCAGCTAGAAGACATGTTGAGCAGCGGAATGACACCAACGTCCATGTGACTTTGGGCTATTTCCGCATCTTAATATGAATTTAAGAGGAATTCTTCACGTCGACCTTAACCAAATGAGGGCAAATTGAATCAGGGAACGCATTCAAGGAATTGCTGAACGAGCTGCTTGTATTATGTATTTATAAAGTGGGTAAAACGCCAAGACCGTTGCATTAAACACGGAGGGCGATATTGTGAGGAGTAGACATTGACGTCAAAAATGTCGCGTGTTGTGCGGCGCTGATCACCGATGCGCTATGTAAAAATGAGGTTTATGTTTGTAATATTAAAACGAAACTTTATGAAAATTTGTGTATATTTTAAACGGATGTTAATCTTGCAGCATGTAAAATTGCATGACGATACGTTCATAAAATCACCGAAAACAACGTTTGTGACATTACTTTTGGATCATCCCTCGTATGTAGTTTCGATGGCATTTCTGCACTTTTTTAGATATGGAGTACATTTCTGTATGCAGAAAAGGTACTCCGAGTATCTTTCTGCGAACCTTTCTGCATATTTCATGGCAAACTCGACCAATCGAGCATTACTGGTCTGGAAAGCATTTTAAAAAAGTGTATGACTCACATACCCTGGTATAACATTACTTAGACACATCAGTAATAAAACCCACTTTGATCTATTTCAGGCTCTAGCAATGGATCCGTTTCGTTGTTACGTCTGTCAATTGGGCAGCTCAAATCTTCAAGACATTGTACAACATAGCTGTATGTATCACGAGAAAGATCCACTCAGAGTTAGATCTCGTGAACTTAACATGAAAACCAGATCGACGGGATATCGGACACACCACTTTGCAGTAATTCCTGAGAAAGTTAAAAAAGATGGATATACAATAACTAAAAAGTGTGGTGAACCGTTAAGTTGAGTGTTGCCATTTCTGAAAAGAATGAAGATATATCTGTTCTAAACAGTCCACTGGATAAAAATGCAAGTATTCTCAACCTGATATGACACTTTCGCTTGGCACTATTACCGATGAGCAGATTCCAATGCCGCACGAGTTTGATATTGATATGGGTTATGAAACTATCACCGGAATGGATGTCCTATCTCTGGATGAAGATAAATTTTACATGGAATCAGATGATACATCTGACATTGGAAGGTACAAAGCAGATTTTGAAGAACGCATTCCGAGTGTATTAAGTGTCATGCAAGAGAATGGCAATTTAGACACGTGATTCAAGTTTCATGACATGGTCAGCGAAGGCAAATTTCCAGTAACGATTATAGCATTCTTACTTTTTTTAGACGTGGTAAGGTGGTACAGTAATGACAATTCTGTTAGTATAAGGTATAGCGATGAGGTGCTTAGATTTTGGAGAATTGGATACCGGCTTTTCCGTGGCCGTTTCATAAGGTTTATGGGTGGGCCAAAGAACAAATGTCAGATTGTACTTAGAGATGCCATCAAAGGACAGTTCTCCCCAAGGAGTGCACACATCAACTTCTCAATACCAAAAAAGGTAGTTGATTCATCTCAAGCAGTACTGCCTCCAGAAGACATTAACCCGGGTATAATAAAGGTTCTATTATGTACATGTAATATATAATAAAAACAAAAAGGCGTCAATTGGTGAAGATTAAGCTGGTAAATTTAAGACATTTCAGTAATGCAGCCAGAGTTTTGAACCTGCACACTTCCAAGTTTATATGTTAATATAAAGTAAGCCCATATATAAAATCGTGTTTTCACTATTTAGTTTTTGTCGCGAGTAACCAAATGCTTGCAAAAAACTAACGAATAATGCATTTCCTATAAAAAATGTTAGTTCCAAACCGGACCTACCCTTGTTTCCCAACCGGTCATCGATAAATTTTAGGCGGTTTCCTAACCGTACACTCCGACAGTAGGGTGGTTCCAATAATCGAACGGTTACAAGCAATATAAGAATGCTCCAATCTTACAATTTTTACAGATGTGTTCAAAAATGAACAGTGATTTCGTAAGGTTATTATTAGTTTTTCAAGAGCAGGTGAAAGTATGAGAAAATTGTCGTTTTTTAACGTAATGTTGACATGTCGATCATTTCGAGAACTCAAATCGTTGTTAACTCCGCCATCTGTGGATGTTTTTCGCCGAGATTTTCAGTACCTTGTTGTTTGTACGTGAGTAATCGATTTCAGTTTTACTTGATATTTCTAAACTCGAAGAAAAGACATAAACGTACCTTATTTAAGCACTGCGTCCAGTTCGAATCGATGGGTTCCGCCATTGTTTCCGTTTACAAACATTACGCTACCGGTGTAGATGGGATACAGTGAGCCCCCATAGGCTAGAGATACGGGCCCGTATCTCTAGCCACTTCCTTTTTTTTAATGAAATGTACATATTAGAGGCAACAATGCAATACAAAATCACTTAACACTTTCCCAAACAATGCCCGTGTTCACGCCTCTACAGGAAGAGGAAAACATTGAGGCAAAATGATAGAACTTATATCATAATATAAGTTATAGAACTAGCATTTTAGGCAGGCCTATCCTTTTGGTTCTTTCTTTTCTGTGCTGTATAATACGCAATTCCTTTCTTCAATAATTATATAACTCATTTTCTCATTTACGACAGCTTTTAAATCAAAACAGTACAATTTTCTGCTGTTTGGGAAGAGATAAAAAGGCAATATTTAACCCGAAGGGATCTACTTGGTGGCGAAAATAATTTGGACGAAACGACGATGGCGACAACAACAACAACAACAAAGTGATTTTTTTTGACAGGAAAGAAAATCGAATAAATCGATGATCAATGGCTGGAAATTTCTGGCAGAGTTCTCACTAGTGAGTATTCATAGCGTTTGATTTTAAGAATCAACTATATTTTCGAGTTTGTCAGATTCTACTGTGTAGGTTGTTTCGTACCCAGAACTGATCATACTCAACTTCACATTTTTCTATGACTGAAAGGGCGCCCAAATTATTATTGTTGTGCCACAATGACACACGTTATGCCATCTCCGTTTTACAGTGAATTGTGGCAGTTAAGTGATTCTAATCCTTTCTTTGCAGCGGAACTCAATTTGCTAAGTTCACTTTGTACCTCTGACAGGGGTCGAGATTCCCTCAAGTCCGACGGTCCGAGACCACCTTATTCTCACTCGGACCGGCTGATAATCTGAGCTGCAGACCCGCCTGACCAGTTTATATTTTTGCACCTGATAATGAATTATTTTGTTCATAGGTAAAATATTAATCCGAGTTTTCTGCAGACATGGGATAATCATAATCAGTAATTTAATCGATTATTAATCGATTAACAAATGCCAATAATCATGAATTAATCGATTAATTAGCATTTTTCTGATTATTTGATTAATAATTTAATCAATTACTGGTGAAAAAATGACATTAATCATGATTATTTTATGATTACTTTTTGATTATTTTGGATGTATACATGATCTAAAACAAAATAAGATGCACCTGTAAGTCACACCTTTTACCTGTTCACACCTATACAAAGCAGTCTATGCCCAAGGGCCACCTTGTGTTCTTCTTACACCTGTCATTGAAATTTCACACATTTTGGGGAGTTGAAACTGAAAACTTGTATTGGTTGGAAAATGCTGAACAAACCAAAATTTTATTTCACTTTTAAGTTTTTCCTTAAAATACAATCATACTATGAACATGCAAAACTAAATAACAAATGTACATTTAATGATATACTGATTCATTATTAACTAAATACATATTTTGATAAAAGAATGTTTTATTTATCATCTATCTATAGGCATACTTTATTAGAAATTAATGTAAAGCAAAGTACATGTACTAACTTTGGGCAAAAAAACAGAATCAAACTTTGTGATTTGAATTATAAGATTCTGATTATAACCAGGGTATACATGAATTTGATAACTAATATCTTTTCTCTTTACTAAACCCTTTCCTTTATAAGTTTATGATTCTTAATATGAAAGGTTTCAGATAACATAAGGGCAAAACAAGAAATGCATTTATTAAGCTTTTTCTATAAAATCTTGTCACCATGATCCAAACATTGGTACCATGACTTCAACACGGTCTGATGTACATGAACTCAATTTTTGTCATCATCATCACTTATGATAATTTATCATCTAGCATTCAGGAAAGATCATAACAAACTTCAATATCCAACAAGTCCATACACCATATTTTCATCTAACTTTATCAAATGGAACTCTTCAATTCTTCTTACCACAACATCTGGTAAGGACCTTTTAACATGCCATTCACCTTGAATGAAGTGGTCTGTTTATAAATATCGAACATCTATATCAAAACTCATAATTTGCTTAAAGACATTTAAAAAGAAATGTAATTTCAATAGTAAAGATATTTCATATTTTTCTTTCTGTTCAGATTATGTATTTGAAGAGAATGAAATGCGTTTTGCCCCTTTTAACTTTTTATTTTTTGTTCCGCAAAAGCTTTTATCCGTGATTAATGATTAATAATCGATTACTTACCCCCTAATTAATGATTAATAATCGATTACTGAGGTATTTTTCAGTGAAAATAATTCAATCGATTAATGATCAAGGGTGCATTAATCATTAATTTAATCGATTACTTTTTCAAGTAATCGACCCCATGTCTGGTTTTCTGTGATGAAATTCACTCTTTGATAGATGTTGATGTCACTCATTTACATCAGAGCGCACTACCATTCAAAAACAATGGAAAGTTCGACACAAATTGTGGCGCTTTGTTTATTGTCCGATCTTAAACGATATCCTTAAAACGCCTTATGATAGGGGTGACTATCGAGGCCAAAATCCACTATAGCGATAGTATTGGTATCGCAGAAACCACTATAGTGATAGTATTGATATCGCCAGTTACTATTGCGATACTTTTGCGATACTATTGCCGGAAGAACAAAAGCCGGTATTGTTTCCCTTTTAAAGACTTCTGTGCCGAAATCTGAAGCTGTAAACTACACTAGTGAATCATTGGTATTCCCGAGATATAAACCACTTAAATTTAGTGTACATACATATGGTGGGTTTTGAAAACAATGTGGGAAAAGTAAGAATTATATGCAGAGGCTGGAGTCGCCATGTTGCCAGGGACAACGACTTTGTTTCATCCGAAATTATTTGGTTCCATAAATGGGCCTCAAAATTCTAAAATAAACAAACCAAGTACGGAAAAATATGCAAATGATCAGACAAAATTAGTTAATTTTTTGTTGTTGTCCTATAACATGTGCTAAGGAAAGTATTTTGAATAGTATCCGAAAATTCGGGTTTATTTTCAACATGTCCGAAAACATCAAAGAAGAAACAGATCTGATATGATCGTAAAATGGTTCCAAGGTCTGATAAAATGCCACATTCAATTGTTCAATATTGCATAGATCTCATTATGCGATCTATGTTTACTATGAAAAAAAACAAAAACAACAACAACAAAAACATGTGACAAGTGAGTTCATGTTTTTAACTTTTGCTACAAATTCATCTTGGGAATCACTTTGGGCGCCGCTAAAAAGAAAAGGATTCAAAGCCTACCAAAATTCTTAACAGACAAGCGAACAAAACCAAAACAATCATCAAATATTTGATTTGAAGTTTCGCGAGATCGCAGCTTACTGAAAATCCTATTTGATATATTTTCCGTAGATTGAAGAAAAAGAGTGCTTTTGACTAGATTTAATTTTGATGGGGATTGATAAAAGTAGACCTACCATGTCATAATAAATCCATGTATAACATTACTTATCCAATTAATTGTTTGCCAAAGTTTGGGAAAGATTTAACCGTCAAAATCAACATTCCAAATGATTTGTGTAGAGTTGAAAATCGATTTATAAGGTTTAACTAGGCTACAAATATTGGGTAGTTAGAAGCGCTTATTGCTAGAAGTCATGACGAGAAAAGTGTGTTTCCTAATATAGCCTAAACAGGGGCGCTTTTGATGCGTTTGAGAACCGCGCGACGACCTTCACTCGTGTACTTAGAAGTCGGCCGACACAAACGTCACGTGTAAAGTCACGTGTGTGTTTAATCTTTTATATGTCAATCAATTTTTCGGGTACAGTTCGGGGGCGGGGCTAACGGTTTCATTTGACATTATTGGGTTTGATGTGGTTCAATTACCTGTCAATCAATTAGGAAAAATGTTTTGCATCATCCGTAACTTAGGGGCGTTAGGCCTAATGAAAGGGACGAAATAACAGCTTATTATAACTACAGTTACAACATCGAAGGGACCAAAAATTAATGGAAGCTTTTAGTTGGAATCTTAAGATGGGATACGGAATTTATATTTCTTTTGCAAAGAAAGAAGGTACTCATATCAGAGTTTCATTTTTGTACACAAACACCATCGAATACCCAGTTAAAGCTTCTTTTGTTCCGAGTCATGTATTTATGTTATTTATTGAATCGGCGCTAAGCACATGTATACAATCGTAAGGGACCGCAATGCACGACTGAAATAATCGGGACAAAATTATGAAAGTATGAAACTAATCTGAACAAATCATACTTACCATGAAATGTAATAGAATAGCTTTAGTGTTTCGCAAATTTAAATAGCCTGTTCTGTGATGATTTGCAAGCTCATGTTACGATTTTTAGCTCCACTGGCCGAAGGCCAGCGGGGCTTATGTCATGGCCCTGTGTCCGTCGTCCGTGCGTCCGTCCGTCCGTCCGTCCGTGCGTCCGTGCGTAAACTTTTTCTTTAAACATCTTCTTCTCCATAACTATTGAACCAATTTCAACCAAACTTCACAGGAATCTTCCTTGCATGAACCTCTTCCAAATTCCTTCAAAAAAATTAATTCCGTGCAGAACTTGAATTTTAATTAAATAAATTTAATCAAATTTTCGAAAAATTTAAAAAATTCTTCTTCTCCAAAACTACTGGACCAATTTCAACCAAACTTTACAGAAATCTTCCTTGCATAAATCTCTACCAAATTCCTTCAAAAGAATAAAATCCGTGCAGAACTTGAATTTTAATTAATTTTAATTGAATTAAATTTTCAAAAAATCTTTAAGAATTCTTCTTCTCCAAAACTACTGGACCAATTTCAACCAAACTTCACAGAAATCTTAATTGCATAAATCTCTACCAAATTCCTTCAAAAGAATAAAATCGGCGTTGAACTTGAATTTTAATTAATTTAATTGATTTAAATTTTCGAAAAATCTTTAAAAAGTCTTCTTCTCAAAAACTATTGGACCAATTTCAACCAAACTTCACACAAATCATCCTTGCATGAATCTCTACCAAATTCCTTCAAAGAATAAAATCGATGCAGAACTTGAATTTTGATTAATTTAATTGAATTATATTTTCGAAAATTCTTTAAAAATTCTTCTTCTCCAAAACTCCTGGACCAATTTCAACCAAACTTTACAGAAATGTTCCTTGCATTAATCTCTTCTTAATTCCTTCAAAAAAAAATCTATGTAGAACTTAAATATTGATTAATTAAATTGAATTAAATTTTCGAAAAATCTTCTTTTCCAAAACTACTGGACCAATTTTAACCAAACTTCACATGAATCTTCCTTGCATTTATCTCCTCTAAATTCCTTAAAAAAATAATTTCCGTGTAGAACTTAAATTTTGATAAATTGAATTAAATTGAATTTTTGAAAAAATTGTTAAACAATCTTCTTCAAAACTACAGGACCAATTTCAACCAAACTTCAAAGGAATCTTCCTTGCATGAATCTGTTCCAAATTCCTTCACGATCGGATGAAAGGCTTGGCCGTTGTGGGCTAGGCTTTTTTTCCCACTATATGAAATAGTGTAATTTTAAGAAAATTTTAAAAACATTTCTGCTCCTTAATCACTTATTGGATTTCATTCTGGTGTAGCATGAATCATCTTTGAATAGACCTCTATTGTATTCCTTGAAGAAGTTTGTAGTCTAAATGTCTAAAAGCCAGTGGAGCGATACAGGGCCATCTTGGCCCTCTTGTTTGTATTTGTTTGTATTTTTTATTCAAAATATTTTCATCTTGTGACCCTGTTGTTCAACTATCGAAACTAGGGATGACTATTGCAGGCCAAAATGACTATTGCGATAGTATTGCTATTGACCAAATTGCTATCACGATAGTATTGCTATTGTAGGTTGCTATTGCAATACTATTGCGATACTATTGTTATATGCTTTAAGTGCTATAAATGGATATTTTTTTCAATAAATTTCACATTTCCTGAATATTTTACATATCTGAATTAATTTGCAGAATCATTAAATAAATATTCAGAAGGAAGAGAGTGACATTTCATGATTTGAGTAGCCTGTTATTGATGTCTGATATTCAAGAGACAGATTTTTTGCTAAAATTAGACAATGTCATGTGACAAATTGCTATTTTTAGAACAAATTGCTATTTTTAGAACTATCAAAACTATTGCGATAGTGGAAACAACTATTGCGATACTATTGATATTGCCAGTTGCCCATCACGATAGCACTATTGCAGAGGTCACTATTGCGATATATCGATAGTCCGATGTATCGTTACATCCCTAATCGAAACTATCGATATTTGAAGTCACTATCGCCGATAGTTATCGATTTTTGACATGACAATCGATATAGTACTATCGGCTTGCTTGCCATCGCGATATATCGATAGTCCGATGTATCGTTACACTCCTACCTTATGATACCGATTAATGAACCATTTAGTGTTATGCCTGGGGAAAAATTTAAGACAAAAAAGTATAAATTTTTAAAAGGTTTATATGCAATGTTTTGCTAACAACCCTCACCTGAACAGCCATTGATTACAATGACCTACTTTCAGTTGTTAGCTCCACTGGCCTTTCAGGCCAGCGGGCTATTGTCATAGCGGTGTGTCCGTCGTGCGTCTGTCCGTGCGTCTGTCCGTCCGCGCCAACATTTGCGGTTTGTGGGGAAAGGACTGTGGTCCAATAAGGGTTTATGTGGAATTGGTGTTTATGTTGAATTCAACATAAACTTTTACATATGGACTTTTCTGTATTCGTTATGTTGAAATTAACATTTTGAACATAAATCTTTTTTTCAACATAATGACGAGGGACGATATTCGTCCAAAGTCCATAGTATGAAGTACGAGTTGCATCCCTTACATAAAACCTTCGATATTTGAATTTCACGCTTGAAGGTTCCCTGCTTTAAATTCAATAATGCTACCTTATCATTTATGCGTTGTGAAAGCCGGGAACAAGGTAACAACGCATGCGCGGAACAAGAGCATAGACAGATATGGAGATTGCAAGCCGATGGTAAGTTTCACTGATTTACAATGTATTTTCTTACCGTAGATCGCACTTATAATCGTTTATTGTTATTGTTATGTAGTAGGAATGATTATATTATTGGATTTCAATCAGTAGTGGGTTAAATCAGCTGTTTAAACGCCGGGAAGTGTGCACTTCCTGTTTCTCAACTCGATCACAAGACACAAATTTACATATTTTTTCTCATACAGACCCAAATTAGCTTTTCTCGTATTGGTGTTGGTAAGATCTCGTCTAGGAAAACTAATATTTAACTACCTGTGTGGGATTTTCGAAGAAAAACTACCATTGTAAGGTGTTTGTGTCTACTGCAAAAAACTAGCATAGTGTCCGGATGGTACCTTATTTTGGATAGACAACATCAATCATCAAGTATCTTTCACCATGGATACTAAGATCAGTATTATGATGATTTTTTGTTTTTTCACTGTCAAAAGCTTATTCCCTTCAGATCCAAAGGATGATTTACTCCTTTGTGACGTTGTCACACCCAGACTTAATATTATTGGAGCTTCACTCTTGAAAGTTTTTAAACAAGGAGGTGTGTATACAAGATCCTCGCATAAACCTAAGGTTAGCTCACTTATATTCTTTTTTGGCCTATTAGCAAGCCAAATATCAGATTAAGAGATAAATCCTTGCCCATCGAACACTGCATACTCACCCAGAATGGAAGATAAGTCTAATTATCCATGTGGTTTATGTAAACAAAATGTGTCCTGGACACAGAAGGGCATATGCCGCGGCAGCTGTGACAATTGGTTTCATATTGACTGTGAGGGCATTGGTGATTCAACCTTGTTGATCATTTCCTGTGTTATCAAGCAGAAAACCACTTGGTTTTATTTTCGTTTTGTGTTTTTTTTGTCAAAGATCGCGATCCACGATTCCTGAAGTGGTGATTTATTGTACTCGTTTTCCTCATTAGATCTTATATAGCTATATCGGCCCGATGAACGGACAGAAACCTTTTCTTTCGGTAATCTCTAAATTTCATCTGTCCCAGACAGAAAGGCTGACTGACTCACCATGAATCACTGATTTATGCGAGAATTACTTTCAGAAATTGAATTTTAGATTGGACTATTTTTCTCACGATAAAAAAATGAAAGTCTACATTTCTGTGTGTGTTCTTATACGAGGGGCGTTCAATAAATAATGAAAACATATCTGCCAGTCTTTTCATACGCATCATAATTAAGAATTACTTATACATTTGCAAAGAGCTGCTTTTAAGCTTTCATTGTGAAAATCCAGACTGAACATTCCGTGTGTTACTATGGAAACGCATGACGTCACATTCTCAATGGGTATGACGTCTGACTTTTTTTCATGTTATTTTCGCTAAAACAGACTTGCATCATGGTATTTATTTAGAATTTGTGTACAGAAAATGTTTATTCAGCATTATTGTCTGATGGTGTTATGTTTTTGCTTCAAAACTACATATAAGGTTCTTGTATATGGCAATACTGAAATCTTCGGCATTGTGATCAATGGAATTAGGTAAATACAATGATATGAACGGAGGTGTTAACACGCTTTTTAACCATATATTCCTCTGTGATATGTACTATGCTAATTTCAAACATTGATTTGAAACGTGCAGGGAACTTGTGGTTGATTATGCTATGCCCCAAACATTAAATTTCTTTTATTCAAAGTGTGATGACGTCACATTATTGACCCCCCACACTTTGGATCAGGGGAAAACGTCAAGATTTTCCAGATACAAAGTATTTGATGACGATTTTTTTTTCTATTTTTTAGAGAGCAAAGTGACTTTTACTGCTATTTTATGTTTGTACCTGAGACACAAAATTAACCAGTACAAGGTCAGAATGATTCCATTTTGTTTTCTTGGTTTTTGAGAGGAAAAATCGATGGAAATCGCTGGAATTTCAGAGTGAAAACCTTTGCAACTTTGTGACAGTGTTGCCATGGCAACGGTTGTCATGCACGGTTCTTGTTACTTTGAAAAAAGTTCACATACTTGTTACTTGCATATTAAACATAAACTATATAATTACATTCTTAACATTGAGCTAATAGTGTATTTTCATTATTTAATGAACACCCCTCGTATATATAAACTTGCGTCAAGCATCGTAGCTTAGGAACAGCCATAACCATTCCTTTCCAAATAATTAATTTTTAATGTGAGCTGCAACCCAATTTCTCACGAAAAGTATTTGTTGAAAAGCAGCAATATTAGACAATCGACCTATTAACCCGGTTATACTTAATGCGCACAGCACCAAGAGTTTTCTCTCGCTTTGTCAATTATGTTTCGTCATTCTGTTGGACTCCGCCTATGTTATGAATAATTGCTTCCGATTGGCTGTAAGCGTTCTTTAATGCCACGCCTGCCGCCTTTGTCTACCCTACTTCGATGTTAATTAACAGTGTACATGTAATAAACAGGTTGCGCATGTGCCTTGAAAAAACTGAATGACATTGTGTATTATCTGTCTTGTTTATACACTTACAATAGAGGGTTTTACCACCAACTTTGTGCAATGGCCAGCGAGATAACAAAGGAATATTAAACAGTATTTATAACATGTGATTGTCAGACATATCTGATAAATTTCCTTGGTCTGATGATTTATTTGCTGCTGTCAGTCCAAGTGACACTCCTTTTGATCTGTCTAGATAGTGAATGAGAGTTCTGTCTGACAAAATTTTATTCGGTCTGACAGATTATTCGGTACTGTCAGACCGAATGTCTGACAAAGATTTCTGTTTTTTTGCCAACTCTTCATTTTTCTTAATTAATGGCAGAGAAACTTCCTAAAAATAGTGCTAAAATTTACATTTTGTCAACAATTTCGTATTAAGAATTTGTTTTGTATAATTCTATGCTAATTTTTCACTGATATTATTGTATTGCACTCATGGATACCTCTTGCCAAGACCTTTTATGTGCCATGCAACTTGAGAACTTGACCATTAAAAACTGACCTTTATCTAGCTTACATAGGGTGAGGTATTGGGATCCCTCGCTGTCCGTCGGCTGGGGGAAGGGTTAAGGTTAAACTGATTGTCCAGACATAATGTGGAAATCCATTCTGTTGTAGAAGTTTTCATGTCTACTCATTGTTCCTTATGGTTATGTCCAAAAATAAACTTGTAATCAGTCTGTGTGAAGCTGTCTTCTCATGTTTTATTGTGAGTGAGCCAGTATCAATGTGGTTTTGGGGTTATTGTTGAGTTCAACATAAACTTTTACATTTGGACTTTCCTGTATTCATTATGTTAACATTTACATTTTGAGCATGCACATTGTTTTTCAACATAATGATCGATGGACAGTATTCGTCCCAAGTCCTTATCAGAATATTATATGGTTATTTCCAGACATAAACTTGTAATCAGTCTGTGTTAAGCTGTTTTCTCATGTTTGTGAGTGAGCCAGTATCCATTCTGACATTTTACTTAACCCTTACCCAAACGACAAAAATTTAGGGTGATCCGATTTGAAAGCTGCTGCAGACAACAAAATTGATGATAATGAAGATATGATTTCTGTAAAATATGGCACAGAAAATATTGAGAAAAAGGGAGAAACTGCTGGTTATCAGCAGTTTCTTCTTTTGTTTCAATATTTTCCCAAACATGTTCTATTAGGGACGTCAAATCCAGGTCTTGTTTGGGAAAGGGTTAAGTCATATGTGACTCTCCAATAGGTATAAATCATCTATGTGAGAGAGCAGCTGGAGAATGGTTATGATATTGTTGTGGTCCTTGTGAGAGAAATACCAGGAACCAACGGTTACCGGTAGGTGTTCCAGTTGCCATCTATAGCAGTTGAAAACAGCTAAAACTCCAATAAAATCAAATCAAATTGATTGTGAATACTGAATACAAGGATTCTTTGAGGACATTATACAAATCAGTTTTTGGTTTGTTTTTACACTTTTCAATTGGTGAAAATTCAATTATTGTAGCAACTGATCCACTTTTTTTGTGTGTTTTTGACATCATGTCAAATCCATCTTTATGTGGAAATTTCATTTGTGTGGACTGGTAATTTCAAGTTGAAGGTTTTGCTTTCCATGTACGATAAATAATTATTGTTGTCCATGCATTTAGTTGTAATCTTCCTCTTTCAGTGCTCCAACATTTGGGGTTTGTGGAGAAAGGACAGTGGTCCAAAAAGGGTTTATGTTGTTTTGGGTTTATGTTTAATTCAACATAATTTTTTACATATCATTTTTCTGAAACTGTTATGTTGACATTTACTTATTGCCCAGACATAATTTGGAGATCTATTTTTATTTTGCTGGAACATTAGCATTTTCTTCAACGATTTGAGCATTTAATTATTTAAGATGGACAAATAACTTTTCAGCATAAAGTATCTTATAAGCTTTATAGATCTACTGAGTGTCCAGACATTATGCCAAATCCATCGTTATGTGGTAACTTCATTTGTGTGGTGATTTCAAGATAAGGGTTTTGCTTTCCATGTGCAATTAATAATTATTGCTGTCCATGCATTTAGTTGTAAACATTCTGTTAGGGAAGACTATTCTCAGTTTTACTGTTCAGGGATGTTTATAGTTTAAGCCTCTCTTACAACCGGTCGTACATGCTCCTGCGTGCGGTCTGCGTCTAAAACGTACGTTTAGTCTTGCGATGCACGCACGTGCAACGTACAATTTTGGTGGACGCAACCATGACGCAGACTGCACGCAGCGAAGAATTGACCGGACAATATTTTGAGGCGCTCTTACAACCCGTCGTGCGTCTTTATAAATCGTGCGATTTTGCAGTTTTAAAACATATGATTTAAAAAGACGCACAACGGGTTGTAAGAGAGGCTTTACTAGCGGAGGCAAAATGATGTCATCTTCCTGTTTCAATGTGCCAACATTTGGGGTTTGTTGGGAAATGACAGTGGTCCAAAAAGGGTTTATGTGGTTTTGGTTTATGTTGAATTCATTTTCCTTCAACGATTTGAGCATTTAATTATTTAAGATGGACAAATAACTTTTAAGCATAAAGTATCTTTTAAGCTGTACAGATCTACTGAGTGTCGGTGTCCAGACGTTATGTGGAATCCATCGTTATATGGAAACTTCAATTGTGTGTTAATTTCGAGTTCAAGGTTTTGCTTTCCATGTATAATTAATAATTATTGATACCCATGTATTTAGTTGTAAACATTCTGTTAGGGAAGACTATTCTCAGTTTTACTGTTCAGGGGTTTTTGCTACTTTGCTAGCGGAGGCAAAATGATGTCATCTTCCTTTTTCAGTGTGCCAACATTTGGGGTTTGCGGGGAAAGGATGGCGGTCCAAAAAGGGTTTATGTGGTTTTGGTTTATGTTGATTGAATTCAAAAATAGGCAAAAAAAAATGAAAAATCTACCATTTCTAAGAAGCAAGGATGCCAAACGATTCAATATCAAACAAAAGTCCTACCAATTGGGCATTGTTGGAAAAGGTAGAAAATGTTTAGTCCGCCTGATAAGGGATAATACTGCCTGAGCATTTCATGAGAGATAATACCTTATTCAGCTGATCCTTTATTAGAAAATAATCAATTTTAAATGCTTTAAAGTTATACCGGTGGCATTCATTTTTTCACGACTATTTGTCTACCTCCAAAGGGTTGATGTTCGTACACCTATGTGGGATAGCAGCTGGAGGCTAGGAAAGGATGTTATGGTAGTACTGGTGTGAGAAATATCAGGAATCCATTGTAAGGTGCTCCAGCCGCGTGATTAAACTGAAAGATTGTTGAAAGCAGCATAAAACCCCATTTAAAAAAACTTAAGTTATACCAAAACTTTTCCTATAATTGTCTAAAAAATTTGCAATATATAATTATGATATTTCCCTATTTTTTAGTCAATTTTAAACACATCTGGCATATAATGAGATATCTCCCCCAAATTATCTAAAAAAGTGATAAAAGACTGTCATAATATGCTGAGGCTTAACCCTTTCCCAAACGACAACATTTCAGGGTGGTCCACTTCAAAAACTGTAAAAAATGACCAAATTGATGTTATTAAAGATAAGATTTGTGTAAAATTTGGCACAGAAAATATTGAGACAAAAGGAGAAACTGCTGGTTATCAATCTTTTCAATGTAAACAAGTTGGTTCAAATTCAAAGGTGATGCAGACAGCAATTTTAAGTGAAGCAATTTCACTTATGTTTGTCTTTTTGGGTAGAATTTACCATTGTGGGAAATAAAAAAACTACTTGTCTTTAGCAAGTTTTTAATTTTCCACAGTGTTTTCCAAATACATGTACAGTCGAAACTCGTTATGTCGACTTTTGTGGGCCACTGAAAATACCTCGACTTATCCAGAGTTCGACACAAACAACAGCCATCCAAAACTGAAAGTTTTCACGGAAGTCTTCGGCAGAATTTGGGGTCTAGTCTGGCTAATATGACGATCTGAATAACTCTTGGGAGGAGGGGTCGTACATGTATATGCCCGTGTACATGTAATTATTATACGATGATGAAATATTTCAAATAAAATAATAATGGAAGCTTATAACTATTACTGCCGTTGACAAAATTAGAGTAAAAGTCTAACAAGCGTCGTCTGCACATGGCTTTTCTTTCGCGTGTATTTTTCACGGGTTGTGCAATTTTACAGAGAACCCGACAGCAGAATGTTATCACCCGGTTTTCACCCAGTTTTCACACCTTTCCATCAAGATTTTAATCCCTATTGTTCCAAATCGTGTTAATGAGGGTTTGACTGCCTAGACAAAGTGACTATGCAAATCAATTAATGACTTGGACAGGTAATTTTAAGGTGAAATTTGTCTACCGACCGGCAAAAAATTCGACTCATCCGAAGTTGACAATTTTCCCAACTCGACACAAACATCAAAATTTATATGAAACAAAGAAGGGACAAAGTCAGGACTTTGAAAACACTTCGACTTATCCGGAAAATCGACTCATCCGATGTGGACACAACGAGTTTCGACTGTATTTTAAACCCCCAAATTCTGTCCATTCACTCTCATTTGGCTCAAAAATTTTGCATTATATAGTTGGTTTCAACAAAAACCTCATAACTGCAGCTTCTTTAAAGCTGTAGTTATGAGTTTATGTTGTAAAACAGCAAAATATATTCCTCTCTGTATTATTTCAGAAAAAGATGACAGCAAATGAACTAGTCACACAAAAAGCAGTAAAAGAGGCCATAGATATTTTACGGGGAGCAGTCATGATAGTTTATCTGATGGGATTACCCCCACACGATAACATCAAAATTGAACTGGAAAATAACGATGATCGTTCTGGTACTCAGGTGAGAAATTATTGATGGAAAATGAATATTGAGGCAAAGGAGAAATTATTTATTATCAAAACAGTAAAAGAGTCCATAGATATTTTACGGGGAGCCGTCACAATTGTTTATCTAATGCAGGGATAGTGACTAGCAGGGGCCCATTTGCCCATGGCCCCTAGATTTTGGGCTGGGCCCCTGAATATTCAGAGAAAGTACCCATACCTTGAATATTAACCCTTTCCCAAATGGCAAAATTTTATGGTGATCCACTTCAAAAACTGCCACAAATGACGAAATGTATGTTATTAAAGATATGATTTGTGTAAAATATAACAAATAAAATATTGAGACAAAAGGAGAAACTGCTGGTTATCAGCAGTTTCTTATTTTGTTTCAATGTTTTCTCAATACTTTTCTCTAAGGAACGTCAAAACCAGGTCTTGTTTGGGAAAGGGTTAAGTATTGAATTTTGCTAATCTGGGCCCCTAAGTTAAAATTGCCAGTCTTTTTCCCTGTAATGGGATTACCCCTGCATGATAACATCAAAATGGAACTTGAAAATAATGAAGATCTATCTGGTACACAGGTAGATGTGGTAAATGTGCGATTGGGCGATGTGGTAAACATTTGGCAATGGAATGTTCCACTAGCGAATGTCATATGATTCTCATTATGAGTGGACTTCCTTTACCTACCTTTACTAAACCACAAATTTACAGCTTGTCCAAATTCAAAGAAGTTGCAGACAACATTATTTCCAATGGTGAAACTTTAATATTTTAGAAGAATTTTTGTAGAAATATTAGGGTAAATGAAGAAATTGCTTGTCATGAGCAATTTCTTCATTTTCTGAAATGTTTTCAAAAACCTCTATTTTGTGAGGTGCCAAAAGGAGTCATTATGTGGGAATGAATTAACCATTTCCCAAAATAGACCTGGTTTTCCTGTCTTTAATGGAATCTGTTTGGGAAAACATTGAGGCAAAAAAAGAAAAATGCTGATAATCAGCATTTTCTCCTTTTGCCTCTATATTTTCAGTGCTATATTGTACAGAAACTTCATCTGTACCGTCATCCATTTTGTTGTCTGCAACAGCTTTAAATTGAAACACTCTAAAATTTTGCCGTTTTTGAATGGGTTAGTTTTCGTATTCTTTAGCCCAGTGCTTAATGCTGACAGATCGAGACCTTATTCCTTTACAAAGTAAGCAAGTTAGTATATATATAAAGTAAGCAAGTTAGTATACTTGTGAGCTTAACCCTTTCCTAAAGGACAACAATTTGGAATTGTTCTTTGTGAAAACTTATGAAGACAACAAAATGGGTGACGATACAGATAGGATTTGTGTATAATATAGCCCAGAAAATTTTTAGGCAAAAGAAAAAAATGCATATTGTGAAAGGGTCTGTTTACACTGGTTTGTGAATATCATCCGTTTTGATACTAACATTTTGAAACCATGGCAAAACATGTACAAGCATATCTTTATTAATTTCAGGCATCATTAGATGTATTAGAAACAGATAATGCTTCAATATGGGTTTCTTGAAAAGAGATGTTACGGTGAAAACAGTTGAAAATTTCTTTGGTAAAAAAGAAAATACAAAGATCATCGCCAAACTACAAAAGGTAAGTTCAACTGTAGATTTCATTGTTTTAAAGTGTATTCCTTTTCACAAAACCTTTACTGTGTTATTAAGGTCACCAGTCAACGTCAAATATCAATGTCTTTTTTTTTTAATAAGTAAACTACTGTTACAGGAGTATGATGGCAAAATTTGTTTTTAAAATTTGATTTGATTTACATTTGATATTGAGAGTCTTTTGATTTAAAATTTGATTTGATTTTATTTACATTTGATATTAAGAGTCTTTGGGGCAAGGACTACAAAGTTTATACAAGACTTGAAAAGAAAAAAAATCTGTCCAGAAATGGCTGTTTTGTTGGGCGGGGAAAACTAGCATCATTACCCAGTAGTTAACTTTAACTCGTAACAGATGTCAATTAAACTTGGCAGGATGCATCCCTATGGGAATGCCCTTCAGATTTGTACAAGACATAAAGACATACCTTATCACTAAATACATGTTTTTCTGCTCTTTCAATATTCAGGTGACCAATAAGCCCCTGCTGGCTGCTTGTCTTTTTCTGAATCAATGTTTTCCAGTCAAAATGCATAATTGTTTTGGGACAGGGTTAATATCTTTGAATTCTTTGTTCACCTTTCAGAAAGGACAGGGTGCTCCCCAGAGAGAGCATGCAGTCAGTGAGGAAGATCAAAAACGTATGATGGCTTACTACTATAGAAAACAAGAGATGAAGGTACACACTTTCTTTATTTTGAAACTTACTTGCAACATTATGCTTTAACCCTTTTCCAAACTATGAAAATTTAATCTCAATTTGAAAACTGCTGCAAACAACAAAATGGATATAGCAACTGAAAGGATTTGTGTACAATATATCACTAAAAGATTGAGACAAAAAGAGAAAATGTTGTTTATCAACATTTTCTTCTTTTGTCACTATGCATTCTTCAGTCTTCCTAATTTGAACGTTATAACCAGGTCTTGAGTTGGAAAATGTTAAATCAAAAGACATGTCTAAATTTAACTCTTTTACAAACAACAGAATCTTTGACCAATTGAACTTCGAAGGCACTGCAGACAACAAAACAAAAAATATTTATGTATGGCATGAGAAAGGATTAAAAAAAATGCTTATTATCAGAGTATCAGAAACACATCTTATAAACACAGCCAATAAACACATCTTGTTTAAGTAAAATCGTTTTTAGCTCGACTTTTCTAAGAAAATGAGAGCTTATACTGTCACCCGGGCGTTGGCGTCGGCGTTGCAACAAAGGTTAAAGTTTTTTCAAACATCAATAACTTCTATACTATCAAAGGGATTCAACCCAAACTTGGAATTCTTATTCACCATTACACCCTCTACCTTACTATCAGGGCCCATGACCCTGGGACCACTCTGTTTTGAGTTATGCCCCCTTTATACTAAGCAACTTAGAAAGTCGAGCGCGCTGTCTTCGGACAGCTCTTGTTATTCTTATTATTTCCTTGTACATGTAATACATAGCACCTTTTCGAAGTAGGGATTGTTGATCTGTAACTTTTTTCACCATCATTTCTAAATCTAGTGTTTAAAGCAAAACTACATAACAAGCCATCTGATTGGACGAGACTTTTGTCTTGGCCAATCTGACGGCTTGTTGTGCTAAAAGGTAAACCTAGAATCAGATTTCTAATATTAGTGAATACCACCTCTGATCCTGTATTTTCAGAAACTTGATAAAGACGCAGAAGACACATATTTGGACTTGGAATGGGCAGATGCTCGTGCATTAAAGAGAAATTTCCACCATCTAAAAGACATTAAGTTGGGCCCGAGAGGATGAAATGTGAAATCTGTATGTGTATTTATTATTGACCCAATACAAGACGACCAAATTTTAGGCTGTTCCAATTCGAAATCTGCTACAGGCGACAAAATGTATATGATACTTTAACTTGGACTCGGAATGGGCAGATACTGGTGCATTAAAGAGAAATGTTCACAGGCTTGAAGACATTAAGTTGGGCCCAAGAGGATGAAATGAAATCTGTATGTGTATTTATTATTGACCCGTTGCCAGACGACCAAATTTTAGACTGTTGCAATTCGAAATCTGCTACAGATGACAAAATGTATTTTGATACTTTAACTTGGACTTGGACTGGGCAGACACCGGTGCATTAAAGAGAAATTTTCACAGACTCAAGGAAATTAAGTGGGGTCCAAGATGATGAAATGTGTAACCTGCATGTATCCATTTTCTATTCTTCAAACTTTTTTCAATTAGTCACATATTACCATAATTATTGAAGGTTATCTGCATTGTTGTGTCACATACTTTAGATAGATAATTATGCCTCCCTTTGAGGAAGTGGGGGTATATTGCTTTGCAAATGTCGGTATGTCGGTTTGTAGACCATTTTTGTCCGGAGCATAACTCGAAAAGTAATTGAGTCATCATTTTGAAACTTTACAACATTTTTCTGATACTGCAAGATATATCGACTTAAAGCTATTGGGGGCATAAATGTTTTACAAACATCTCTTGTTTAAAGATATAGTGATATATTTTATGCTACCCCAATTCATTGGTTGAAAAGTAAACAGTGGTTAGACATATTCAAATTGATTGTCATTGCTGAAATTGAAAACTTGTTCAAAGAATTAAGATTAAAGTTATAGATAAGTTCATTTCTTTGTTAACCCTTTCCCAAACAACAAAATTTTGGGGTGTTCCAAATTGAAAGCTGATGCAGACGGCAAAATGGTTGTTTTTAAAGAAAGAAAATGTATACAAAAAAGCCTAGAAAATATTGAGACAAAAAGGAGAAACTGCTGGTCATCAGCAGTTTCTTCTTTTGTCTCAATGTTTTCCCAAACCTTTTCTTTTAGGCACGTCAAAACCAGGTCTTGTTCCGGAACGTGTTAACCCATTTCCAAACAGCAAAATTTTGGACTGTTCCAAATTCAAAGACATTGTAGACGACAAGTTAAAGTGAATGAAATTCAAAATTTGTTGATAATTTTGTGTAGAAACATTTTGGGAAATGAAGAAATTGCTTGTCACAAGCAATTTCTTCATTTTCCACAATGATTTTCAAGTCATTATTTTGTGGGGAGTCAAAAAGAGTGAGTGTGTGGTAATGGGGTAACCCATTCCCAAACCACAAAATCTTACGCTGTTCCAAAATCAGAGATGTTGCAGACAACGATATTAGTCTCTCTGGGCAGAAAATATTGTGAGAAAAGAAGAAATAGGTTTCTTTATTTTCCACATTGTTTTAATTGCCTTTATCTTGGTTGAGGAGCGGATGTGGTCCAGTGGTAATGCGCTGGACTTGTAACACAGAAGTCGCAGGTTCGATCCCCAGCTTCTCCAGTCTTTTGGATGAGACTAAAATCCGAGGTGCCGTCTTCATATGACCTTAGCCATTGAGTAGGACGTAAAAATCCATACAACCCAAAGCCTTTATCTTGGTTGACGTCAAAAATTGTTATTGCTAAAGCCCAACTAACTTGAAATATGCAGAGTCAAAAAAGAGAGTGTGCACAAAGGATAATTCGGCTTTTTCTACACTTTGAATACAGATTTAAGACAATGAGGTTTAATGAAAATTTTGTTTTGATAACCACATGCAAAAAAGGTGCTAACACCTTCTGATGATGCCAGACAATTTAATCCCCCAAAGTTGCTTCCCATGTCATTAAACATGAGGGAATTTATTAGTTAACTCCGTGTAGAAGTTTGGCAAGGTTAATTGCAGCGGTTATGTAGATATATAAAGTAGAAGTATGCACACTTTCTGTTTTTACTCAGTATAGATAAATAAGACATGCTTTGAACTTGATTTTTTATTAGTTCTGAATAAAATACCATTAATATATAATTGAATTGAAAAAAGAAGGATTGGTTAGACTGTCTGAACATTGCGTTGTAATTGTAGCTTTACACTTTATCTTGGACACCATTCCCCATAAGCCATAAAACCCCACAAACCCAAAATGTTGGTACACTTTTTGATGCAACATAAAAACGGACATTTTTTTCCACTTAATGTATTTTCAACCTAGACACCCAAATGTTGGTCCGTCCGTCCGTGCGTCCGTAAACTTTTTCTTTAAAAATCTTCTCCTCAGAAACTACTGGATGGATTTCAACCAAACTTCACAGGAATGATCCTTGGGTGACCCTCTCTCAGATTCCTACAATTAGTTTCGATTGAACTAGAATAACTTGAGTTATCTGCCCTTGAATGTCAAAAAAAGCTGGTTTTGACTTTATTTTTACTCTAAAATCTACAAATATTAACCAATCAAGACAAAACTTGGACAGAAAATATATAAGCATGATATCCTTCCTGGGTTCAATTTTTAGCTTGATCGGAATTTTACATCATGAGTTATGTGCCCTTGAATTTGACAAAATTTCCACTTTCGACTTTGTTTTCACTCTAACAACCACAATTGTTAACCAATCAAGATGATATTTGGACAGAATCTTGTTGACAACAAGATCTTGCTTTTGTGTAATTTTCAGGATGATTGCATTACTACAATGTGAGTTATGTGCCCTAGAAATTGACAAAATTTCAGTTTTCAACACTTTTTTAACTTTTGTGGCCACATATATAGATTAATACTGACAAAATTTGGACAGACCATAAGATCTTGCTCGAGTTTAATATTCAGCTTGATTATTGTGGTGTTCAAGACATAAATTATCAAGTCAAAATCATATTTTTAGATCAGAATGTCTTTATTTTCATGACCACTATGATAAATACACAATCGCAACTTCTTGAACTAATTATCATAAAGAAAAACAACTCTTACTGAACTTTAAATTGCTCATATCAAAAGTTACTTCCCTTAGTCTACCACAATTATCAACTCACATATTGAATTATGTGCCCTTGAATTTGGCATAATGACAGTTTTCAACTTCATCATCACTCTAAAAATCCCCAAAATATTAGTCAATCATTTACCTTCTTTTTGCTTTGACCACATAATTGCTTCTCTTTACTTTGTTTCTGCTCTAAGAATCACAAGAATTTTAAAATATATCAGTTTAAGCATTTAGATAAATTTGTCAAATTTTTTATAGTAAACAACAAGAAATTCAGGCCTGTGGAGCGACTCAAGACCTTCAGGTCTTTCTAGTTTTTGAGTGGTAGTGCGCTCTGATGTTAAAGAGCGACATCAACATATCAAAGAGAGAATTTCATCAGAGAAAACTCGGATTATCTGAGCTGCAGACCTGCCTGACCGGTTGGTTTTTTGCACCTAATAATGAATTATTTTGTTCATAGGTAAAATATCTGAGCCATTCTTCACATTTAGGATGGCCAGTAATACCCGAAAGTGGAGTTAGGCAGTATATACCGATAGATAGGATGGTTTACACATCAAAATGCTAAATTATAGATCTATCAAAATTTGCCGAAAGATCGGTATTCTGGATAAATAATATAGCGACTGTAACAAAGAGAAAGTAGAAATTGTCAAATCTTGGTAAAAACGAGATTTGTAATAGTCGGCGCAATCGATTCTGTTCTTTCCATAATGCAAAAAAATTAATCGAACATATTGAAACACTCATTTTTACATGAAATAGGTTCCAGCATTTATTACATTGTCTACTTTAGTAATAAGTTTAATCCAGTGGCGGATCCAAATAGGGGGGTTCGGGGGGGTTCAAACAAACCCCCCTCTGTAGCCTGATTATTTAATTTTCATGCAGAAATTCAGTCAAAATTGTGTAATATTTGCAAAACGACCCCCCCTATTCATAGAAACGAACCCCCCTCACAGAAATCCTGGATCCGCTACTGTAATCAGTTTTAACTTATCATGCAAATATATGAAAGAGTAAATGATTGAACTGTTTTAATAGCGGCATTTCAAAGAACATAATTCTTGTCGTAAATGGCTGACAAAAGCTGACAAAAATCGAGTACACCACAAATAAAAATTTGTTATCAGTTTTCAGGTTTTTTTTTTCCTAAGAAATTGGGGCCGAATATCTGTCCCTTACCCTCTGGGAATTTTTCCCCTAAATTGTAATTTTCCCCTCATAAATCAATGTTTTAACATTTAAAATGTACTCCCATGGGAGTATAAATTTATGTTTACAACCAAAGATCCTCAGTTTATAAGCTGATAGATCTATTACTTTCAAAATCTATTTTCTTTGTTTTCTAAAACATTTAGAAGCATTTTCTGTTTTCAAGCATAAAAACATGCTTGAAAATTTTTCCCCTATAAGAGCCCATTCGACACATTTTTACCCAAATCAAGGGCCCCCGCGGGCCCCTTCCCCTAACCATAAAAGAACCCCTGGTTATTGCGGATTTAGATCTTCGGTAAATACAAATCGCAACTGCAAATTTTTTAAACAAGTCATGAATTTGTGATAATACTTACAGCACTTAATACCTTAGAGATCTCTGTTTTCTATCTTTCAAGATTCATGTAAGCTTGTATGACTGACAGAAGGATTTTTTTGACAGTTTATAGAAACCTTTTGTATTTTTTTAAGGGAAGGACCGCTGGCAAGTGCTACAAATAGCTAATTAGAAATCTCAATTAATTTTTATCTCTCTTGCGTTTTCATACTATTTTTCTGATTACAAAGAATGAAGGAGTCTTTTCATTGTTTAAGGAAATATTTGTCTGGAATACTGCTTGAAGAATATGCCTACAAACCACATGTTTGCCTGTCTAAAAATTTTCTAATATATGAACATGTTGTTGTTGTTTTTTCAGTCAGCAATGGCTATTAGACAGACAAGATCTGGCGCGAGAGAGGCAAGCTGATCTGTGTATACTCAGTGAAGAGGAATATGAAAAAGTCATGATCTTTTTTGCCAATTGTAAGTTTTATACCAGGTTGCCCATTCCCATTCTGCAGTATGTAATTCACACAAAAGTACATCAGTTCAAGTAAATGTTCTAGGTCAGGCATGCAAATATATAATCCGAGTCTTCTCTGATGTAAATACGCTCTTTGATATTTTGATTTTTCGCTATTTACATCAGAGAGCGTTGCTCTTTGAAAAAATCAAGAAGTTCTCAACAAATTGTTGCGCATCGTTCACCGTCCGATCTTAAACGCTATCATTGAAACCCCTGATGATATCGATCAATGAACCATTTATTGTCATACATGTTGAAAAATTTACGACCAAAAAGTATTTCTAAAAGGTTTATAGGCAATGTTTTGCAACAACCCTCACCTGAGCAGCCTTTGTTTACCTTGACCTTCCATTCAAAACCAAAGGTTATACTCTTCCAGCAGGCCGATTTGAAATGAAATTTTTGGTCAGGTATGACCAAAAAATGATTTATTGATCTATACCCTACAGTGTTTTACCGAGTGATTCGATATGATACACAAAGACAAAGCTTCACTACTTGTAACGTTACCGAACTTTCCGCTGTTTTCAAAGAGCAACGCTCTCTGATGTAAATAGCGAAAAATCAAAATATCAAAGAGCGTATTTACATCAGAGAAGACTCGGATTAGCAAATATGTATAGAGCAAGGGATGAATGTGGACAGATAACGACTTGCATGAAGAAGAATTAATGCATGTTTGGTTTTCATGTCTCATTTTCAGTTGTAAGGACAATAATTAAATGGCCACCAATGTTTTTCCTTGACTTTTTCTAGATGGGAGGGGGGTGTCATTATGTCCCCCTAGTCTTCAAATAAGGGAGGTCATGTCTACTCTAACTTTTTTTCCAATGTGACATAGTTGAACATAAAGAAAAGGTTTTTGTTCTGACTTAATGTTCTTTATGTATAATGGTACCATCAACATTAAGACTCAAATGCACTTTTAACTATTGACTATCCTGCGCTAGAGGGGTGTTGTGATTACATCTAACGGTAAACGCCTTCTTAAGGTTCCGGAACTGTAATGGATGTCACTTTATAATGATTTAGCAGCACTACAAATATGCCTGGTAGTGTTCAATATCATGTATCAATTATATGTATGGCAAAACTCTAATTGATATGTTATGATGTCAATGGTAAATAATCAGGAAAAGTTTCCGACTTGAAAATAATGCATTATCTCCCCTTATAATATAACTTTTAGTGGATTATCTGCCCTTGACTCACGAAAAAATTAGTTTTCACAAAATTTGTATGGTAAACAAACTATTTTATTGTATATTATGGAGTGAAATAATAATTAGCAACTTTCTACCTTTTAAAAAATTTGAAAATTTGCCTTATTTTGAAAATATTGAGAAAAAAGTGATTTTCCCATTGACTGCAAGGCAAACTATAAAGCCAGTTATCTCCCCTTGGATTTACAAATTTAAAAAAGTTAGATGGTGAATCATTTTTCATTATCAATGTCTACAACATATCCAACTTTCAAAGAGATCTATACGCTATAAGTGTGTGTACCAAATATTGCCATTACAGTTCCGGATCCTTAAAACCACAACGTTTACATACCTGGTTTGCCTGTTCAGTTTGACTCGTCTGTCCAGAGATCATGGTTTATTTATATATACATGCGCTATTTTGACATCATTTATTTTGCAATTTACCTTTAATGCATTGTATCATTCCAGTTATACAGGCCCTGGGAGAGCAGCTAAAAGTCAGACAGCAAGTCATAGCGACAGCAACAGTATACTTTAAAAGGTTTTATGCCAGGTAACTTGCTTTACAGCATCTTCTTATCAAACAAATTGCTAAAGCTTCAAATCATCACTTTTCAACAAAAACCTCGTAGCTGCAGCTGGTTTTGAACTACAGTTATGAGGTTTTAGTTGAAAAGTGGTGAAATGCTTCTTTGTATGTGAAAGGTTTATTTATCATTGTAACTTTTGGAACTTCTTCCAACTGTATTTGTAAACATGTATGCATTTATTTAACTCTTTCCTAAACAAGACCTGCTTTTGACATGTCTAGTTGAAAAGGCTTGGGAAAACAAGCATTTTCTCCTTTTCTCCATTTGATGCAATATTTTCTGTGATATATTGCACACAAATAATAACTTTATCAACATCCTTTTTGTAGTCTGTGTGCAGCAGGTTTCTGATATTCATTCTGATACATAATTCATTAAAGATCATTTTAATTTTAACATTCATATGCCACCCAGGATGTCAATATTACAATGTTCTAAAATGTAGATATTTTAAACTGTACTTTTGTTTAAAGCTGCTGGTCCTTCTTTCTTATTTCGTAAATTTTTAGCTCCACTGGCCGAAGGCCAGCGAGCTATTGTCATGGCGGTGTGTCCGTCGTGCGTGCGTCCGTGCGTCCGTGCGTCCGTTAACTTTTTCTTTAAAAATCTTCTCCTCTCAAACCAGTGGGCCAATTTTGACCAAACTTTGCAGGAATGTTCCTTGGGTGACCCTTTACTTAAATTGTTCAAAGAATTTTGATTGGTCCATAAATGTGGGCGTGGCAGGGCGGGGCTTATCAGACTTAGAGAAATCACAAAATAATTCTTTAAAAATCAACCATTTGGCCAACTTTGACCAAACTTGGCAGAAATGTACCTTGGGTGACTCTTTACTTAACTTGTCAGTGAAATTTTGATTGGCCTATAAATGTGGGCGTGGCAGGGCGGAGCTTATCAAATTTTGAGAAATCACAAAATAATTCTTTGAAAATCTTCTCCTCTCAAACCAGTTGGTCAATTTTGACCAAACTTTGAAGGAATGTTCCTTAGGTGACCCTATACTAAAATTGTTTAAAGAACTTTGATTGGTCCATAAATGTGGGCGTGGCAGGGCGGGGCTTATCAGACTTAGAGAAATCACAAAATAATTCTTTAAAAATCAACCATTCGGCCAATTTTGACCAAACTTGGCAGAAATGTACATCGGGTGACCCTTTACTTAGATTGTTCAAAGAATTTTGATTGGTCCATAAATGTGGGCGTGGCAGGGAGGGGCTTATCAGACTTAGAGAAATCACAAAATAATTCTTTAAAAATCAACCATTTGGCCAACTTTGACCAAACTTGGCAGAAATGTTCCTTGGGTGACTCTTTACTTAACTTGTCAGCGAAATTTTGATTGGTCTATAAATGTGGGTGTGGCAGGGCGGGGCTTATCAAATTTCGAGAAATCACAAAATAATTCTTTGAAAATCTTCTCCTCTCAAACCAGTTGGTCAATTTTGACCAAACTTTGAAGGAATGTTCCTTAGGTGACCCTATACTTAAATTGTTTAAAGAACTTTGATTGCTCCATAAATGTGGGCGTGGCCAGGCTGGGCTTATCAGACTTAGAGAAATCACAAAATAATTCTTTAAAAATCTACCATTCGGCCAATTTTGACCAAAATTGGCAGAAATGTACATCGGGTGAGTCTTTACTTAACTTGTTCGTGAAATTTTTATTAGTCCATAAATTTGAGTGTGGCAGGGCCGGGCTTATCTGACTTAGAAAAATCACAAAATAATTGTTAAATTCTTTAAAAATCAACGATTGGGCCAATTTCAATTAAACTTGGTAGAAATGCACCTTAAGTGACCCTATACTTAACTTGTTCATGAAATTTTGATTGGTCCATAAATGTGGGCATTGCAGGGCGTGGCTTATCAGAATGGGAGAAATCACGAGAAATTCTTAAAATCAACCATACTTTGTTACTTTCGACCATACTTTGTTATTCAATAATACTTTGTTAGTAAAATTTTAATTGGTCTATAAATTTGGGTGCGGCAGGGTAGGGCTTATCAGAATATGACAAACCATGAAAAAGTTCTTTAATTAAACATAAATCTTTATTAGGTCAAATCTTAGAAAAACCTTGTATGCCCTTCAGAGGTCATATTTTCTGCCCAGTCAATCTGAAAAGAGGTCAGAGTGATTGTTTTGATGAAATCATTGAAGGATTGAAATTGGGTCACTGGGGTTGAAAACTAGGTCAAGCGGTCAAATGTTAGAAAAAAACTGTTTTTTGTCCAAAAATGGGTGCATGGCAGGATGGGGCTTATCAGAAATCATTAGAAAATTTTTCATTGATTGCCGCTTCTGTAATCACTGGACATATTATGAGTGTACTTTGCCAGAATGTTCCTTAGGTGACTTTTTGCAATTTTTTTATTTTTACTTTGAATTTTCAAAACATCTCCAAGACCATTTTTTATTTGAGACACCCTTCTTAGAACTTTTGTGTTGAATTTTAGTCACATGAAAATCAATTCAACGTTCATTAACCCTTTCCCTAACAAGACCATGTTTTCATGTCTCTGAAGGAATTTAGTGTCAGAAAACTTTGAAAGAAAAAACAAAATGCTGATTATTAGCACTTGCTCCTTTTCCTTCAGTATTTTCTGTTCTGTAATGTTCACAAATTCCATATAGTTTTGTAACCCAATTCATCACCTGCAGTAGCTGTCAAATCTTGACAGTCTGAATTTTTATCGTTTGAGAAAAGAGAAAATGCACTAAACAGTGGATTCTTTTTAACTGCAATGTCTATTTGTCAAGATAATTATTGCAATTAACAGAAAAAAGCTAAAAAGGGAGTATATTGTTCTCAAAATTTTAAGTTTTTGCAGACAGGAAATTGCTAATTTGCAATGAATGTCTTATAACAGGATTATATAATTATTAAGAGTCCACTGTTTAACCCATTACCACACAGTGACGCCTTTCAACACCCTGCAAGATAAAGGCTTTTGAAAACATTGTGGAAAATGAAGAAATTGCTTGTGATAAGCAATTTTTTTCATTTTCCACAATATTTTCTGAACAAAAAAACACCAAAAAATTTAAAATTCCATGCACTTGATATTGCGGTCTGCAACACCTTTCAAATTGGAAGAGTTTGGAAAATGGTTAAGTTTGATGCCAAAATGTGATATACTCTTTTTCTCATTTCAGACCCTCTTGACCCGTGACAAGTGTTTGTGTTAATGAAGAAAAAAAAACAACAGTTTATGATTATTATGAAGAATGATTGATAATTTGTAACCCATACTTTGTTAAATTCTATTTAAATCAAAAGTTTAGATAGACTTTGTTCTTTAGGGGCTATTGCAGACGTTAACCTATACCAGGTAAGTGTGCTGGTGACCAAAACATGCTGCAGGAATCTTTTGAGTATGTAGGATTGTGTATTTCAAAGACAGTTGTTATTTGCTTTCTTTGAATTGCATACATGATTATCACCAGTTATGAAGAGGGCCTCTTTTTGGGATAACCGCCTTGTTTATCACAAAAAATAGTTTACCACTTTCATAGAAAGTGGAAATTATTTTCTATCAATTTAACAGAGATACACATTTATTTAAGTTTTGGAAATGATATTTCAACAATAAACTGAATTTGATTTTCTAGTCTTTAGTAATGTACAGTGTCATGCCAATATTTAAATTATTATAACGTTTTGAACAAATTTAGATTTAAATCTCAAAACTAAACACACAGTGAATAATTTAGAATTGCTAATCGCAATTACTTCCAGATCTTTTACATAGGTTAGCAAAATAACATGATTTCTATTGTTTTACTCCTGTCTGTCTGTCAGAAAACTTAACATTTTGCATTTTCTCCAAAAGTGTTTGACAAACAAAGCTGAAATTTGGTATCTAACTTCCTTTCAATGATATCTATATGTTCCATGTAACCCTTATCAACTCTTAATTAAAAAACTTAACATTGTAGAAAAATAGCCATTTCGGGCATTCATGTTTCACAAACACATCTTGTCTTTCAAGAAACTTACATTTTGTCACTCAACTATTCTATCAATCATGATTTCAACAACTGTTCTTATTTATTTCAGACAAATTTATCAATATTACAAAAAGACTTACCGTAATATCACTTGGAACATTTGTGAACTTTTATTATTATTTCCAAAATTGGAAATGTTATACACATTTTTATGATTCTTGTGTGGAACAGTGAATTGTGAACACTTTAATAGTGAACATTTTTTTATGATTTTTGTGCAACACTGATTTAATTCTAAATACAGTTTTGTGATTTTTATGTAGCTGTGAGTTCATTGTGACAGTGAATTGGAGTATATATTGGAATTATTGTGAACATAAGTTCTACCCTATGTGACTTAAGGTTGTGTACCTTAATATAGATCACTTTGTGTTGATTGCTGAAAGATATAGAGTACAGTGTGACGAAGTTAAAGAAAAGAGATACAGAGGAAAAAGGGACTTGGATTTACCATTGATTTATCCGTTTAATGTAAGAACTGGCTTTTTATTACTTTCTCTTGAATTTTTACACTATCTGCACCTAAAGATCAGAAAGGGATCAATATAAAATCTGGTCTGTCCATTAGTTTGTCTGTTTTTTCCTTGTAAGTTAGAAATTAAGATGTAGTGCTCAAATTTGATATTAAAACAGTTCATAATTCATTGGTATGAATCCCTTAATAACATTGTTAAAGTGACTTATCAAGGTCAAAACGATACATGCTTGCAAATTTACACTTCATACACATGTAGCAGCTTTTATGGTCCAGGGCCCTGTTTTTCTTATGATTTTATGAACATTTCAATTCATTTGTAAAACAGGGTCCTGGTCATCAGACAATGTCAAAAGTTGTCTTTGAATGTCTGGAAAATTTGCCATTTTAGTTTATATTTTCTAATTGCAGAAGGAAAATGCCTCGCAAGAAGAATTGGCGAATGAGTAGAGCCAGAAGAGATGTACTCACGAAAACCACAGCTGATTTAACGGGTGTCTTTGAACTATCAGATGGGGGCCTATCCCACCCTTTACCTTCATCTGTTTTGGATGAAACAGATGTAAGGCCATCTGTGTCTATGGAGGGCGTCTTTGGAATATCAGATGGGGGACTTGCCCACCCACAAAAACCATCTGTGTCTATGGAGGGCGTCTTTGGAATATCAGATGGGGGACTTGCCCACCCACAAAAACCATCTGTGTCTGGAATTTGTTCTGAAACTGTTCTTGATACTGTTCTTGATACTGTTCTTGATACTGTTCTTGATACTGTTCTTGATACTGTTCTTGATACTGTTCTTGATACTGTTCATGATACTTTACCAAATACTGCAGATGATATACTTACTGACACTGTTATTGATGCTAGTGCTGATGGTAATACTGTTCTTGCTACTGAAGTTGTTGCTGAAGATACAGAATCCAACACAATGATTTTCGGAACTTTTCATCAAGGTAATCAAATGTTTGACCCATCCTCTCGAAATCTACAATGTACAGCCAATGCCTTATGCTCGATGATATACACAGAGCTTAGACATCTGCCATCTTCACAAAATCTAGATGAAATTCTAATAGAAGGAGATAGATTACATAGAGAAATAGTGATTGGACTGAAAGCGAGGAATGACTTTCAAAGCTTGCTTTTGAATTTGGAAGAGATCCCAGGTTCTGTAACTGCATTTGATAGACATGTTTCTATTGTGAGAGGAAATATTTTATCTGGTGTATTTATTCAAAGTTCTATCAACACTCATATGTCATCACTTCACAGTTGTTTGAAGGAAGCATTTCACACAACTTCTTATCTTTTATTTATCATTGGTTCAGTTTGTTCTGCAATTTTCAGGCAGGATGGTAGATATTGTTTATTTGATTCTCATTCACATGGTGTTGATGGATTGGTAGATGATGATGGAAGATCATTATTAGCTTCTTTTCTTTCAATAGATGATTTGGTAATGTTCATGTATGCAATGTATCAAAGTATGAACATCGATCTAAATGAACAATTTGACATGATGCCAATTAGATTTGTTATAGGAGAAAAAATCCATGAATCTGAATCCAAGAAAAATGAAATTGAATTTACAAATTGTCCACCTGAGAAATTATCTTTGATTGACATATATTTCAAGGATCAAGCAGAGAGACAAAAGCGCAAACAAGAAGTTAGGTCAGATTATGAAATTGTACACGAACGTAAAAGATTAAAAAGAAATGAATATATGAAAAGTTATATGAGGAAAATTAGGCAGGATCCTGAAAGACAATCTAAGGAAAGATTAGTGGCTAGTATTTCAAAGAGAAAGGCAAGAAAAAATCCAGAAAGGCAAGTCAAGGAACAGACTATGACTAGTATTTCAATGAAAAAAGCAAGACAAAATCCAGAAAGGCAAGTCAAGGAACGGACTATGACTAGTATTTCAAAGAAAAAGGCAAGACAAGATTCAGAGAGGCAAGTCAAGGAACGGACTATGACTAATACTTCAATGAAAAAAGCAAGAAAAAATCCTGAAAGGCAAGTCAAGGAACGGACAATGACAAATATTTCAAAGAAAAAAGCAAGAGAAAATCCAGAAAGGCAAGTCAAAGAAAGGTCAATGACAAAGGGTTCTATGCAAAAAGTTAGACAAAATGAGGAAAGAAAGAAGAAAGAAAGAATGTTAACTCTTAAATCAATGCACAAGTGCCGCTCTAGTAAATTGTATAAAGATTCAGAAAGGATGAAAAAACAGAATAAACGTTCATCAAGATTCAATATGATAGTAGAAAATGAAAGAAATAAGACTAAGCGCCAGAGTCTAAGGTCTAATTTAGATTATAAAATTAAGGAAAAGAGCTACAAAAGTTCAAAGCGATATGGTTCCAGCTTAGACGACTGCATTGAAAAATTTAAGAAGAATGTTTCAAAAGGCCCTGTTTATGTTTGTTCATGCTGTAACCAAACATGGTTTAAACATTCTGTTGTGTTATTCAACAAACTAAATTCTAAATGCTCTTCTGATGCAGTTAAAAAATTTTCTACAAATTACATCTCTGTTGATGATTGTGAATGGCTGTGTAAAACATGCTATGAAAAAATTAAACTTAACAAAGTCCCTCCAATGTCTGTTTTCAATCAAAATGCATTTCCTGTACTGCCAAAGGAACTGAATTTACATCAGCTAGAGGAAAGATTAGTTTCTTTGAGAATCCCATTTATGCAGATTAGAGAATTACCAAGAGGAGGTCAGTTGTCCATCAAAGGGAATGTTGTCAATGTCCCGGTTGACATTCAGCCTGTTATACACAGTTTACCAAGAACATTAGATAGTCACTATACAATACCTGTTAAACTTAAGAAGAAACTTTCATATAATAAATGTGATTTCACTGAAAATATTAGACCTCTGCATGTTTTAAGTGCTCTTCATTGGTTAGTGAACCATAGTGTACTGTATAAAGAATCTGGTGTTAAAGTAGATGATGACTGGATGCAATCAATTACTTCAGATTGTAGTGATACAGTAAAAGAGTTCTTTGGAATGACAGGTGAAAGCGTAAGTGAAGAATTAGATTGTAATGATGATGTGAATTATGACTCTGATCACTTTAGTGAAGTTGACGAGACAGAAAAGGTTATTGGTAATAGTGACACTATGCTGGATGCTGCAGACCCAAATAAAGACAACGCTTATACTTTTGCTCCAGGTGAGGGTCAAACACCACTCAGCCTTTATCAAGATCCTGATGCAGAATATTTGTCTTTTCCTACAATTTTCTGTGGACAGAGAAGAAGTCCAAATGATAAAAAACATGTTCACATTCACTATAGTGATACATGCAAGCTAGAACTGAGGCATATTGATCGCAGAGTAGCATCAAATATTCCCAATATCTTCTTTAAGTTAAAGAAAGTTCAACTGAAACAAATTTCTGATAAAGTCCATCTTGCTTTGCGTAGATGTAAAACAGAAGGTAAAACATTTACTGCCTCACAAATGCTTGATACAAATCATCTTAAAGGTGTTGTGAGATTGGATGAGGGATTTTATATTTTCAGAAGTTTAAGGAATTCACCACCATATTTTGAAGCCCGTAAAAAAGATGTTTTTGCAATGATTAGACAACTAGGATTACCTACTTGGTTTACATCTCTTTCGTCGGCAGATACCAGATGGCATGATCTACTAAATATGCTCTCTCAGATAAATGATGGAAAAACAATGTCTGTGGAAGAATTGGATAACTTGACTTGGATTGATAAAACAAAACTTGTGCAAAAAGATCCAGTTACATGTGTAAGGTATTTTGACAACCGAGTACAAGAATTCATAAACACTGTACTTAAAAGTCCCCATGACCCATTAGGAAAAATAATAGATTACTTTTATCGTGTTGAATTCCAACAAAGAGGTTCACCTCACATCCACATGTTAATATGGATTGAAAAGGCTCCTAGATATCATGAAAGTTCATTAGATGAAGTAACATCCTTCATAGATAAGTATGTATCTTGTGAGAAAAATCCAGATCAACAACTTGTAGAACTACAGATACATAAACATTCCAAGTCTTGTAGAAAGAAACAGAAATCTATTTGTAGATTTGGTTTTCCCATTCCTCCAATGAAAAGCACAACTATATTGGAACCGTTAAATGACTGTAAAGAAAAGCAAAATTACAAAGATTTATTTGTCAAAATACAAAAGAAATTGGATGAGTTGAAGGAAACAAATATTACGGTAGATGATTTCCTTACTGAGATCAAAGTAAGCAAGGATGATTACATCAAAGCAGTCCAAAGCTCATTGAGTGGTCCAAAGGTTTTTCTGAAAAGAAAATTAAGTGAGGTTAGAATTAATGCATACATGAAACCTATTCTAAACGCTTGGGGTGCAAACCATGACTTACAATTTGTATTGGATCCATATGCATGTGCTGTATATATAGTTTCATATATTAGTAAAGCACAGAGAGGAATGAGTATTCTTATGAATGAGGCATGTAAAGAAGCTAGAAGAGGAAATATGGATCTCCGACAACAGGTTAGACATATTGGAAATAAATTCTTGAATAGTGTTGAGGTTAGTGCCCAGGAAGCCTGCTACTTACTTTTACAACAGCCATTGACAAAAGCCTCAAGGGATGTTGTTTTCATTAACACTTCTTTGCCTGAAGAGAGAACATTCCTACTTAAGTCTAAGGAATCTCTTGAAAAATTATCTTCAAATTCTACAGATATTGAAGCAGATAATACCATTAAAAGATATTCTAAAAGACCAAAACAACTTGAAAATTGGTGTTTAGCAGACTATGTGTCCCAGCTTGATATCAAATACAACACTGACAAAGGCACTGCAAGAAATTCAGGTGAAAACATTTCTGAAACATTAAATGAAGAAACCAATGAAGGTGAAAACAATGAAAACATGGATACATATTGTAACGAGGATGAGGTGCTTGACTCAGACACAAATGACTATAATTCAAGTGAGGATAGACAATATTCTATTCCTGGGGGTCGAATTGTTCTCAAAAATGGAATTGTTATAAGTGAAAGGAAACAAAGAAAAGTCATAAGATATGTAAGATTTTCGAAAAAAATTGACATCGAACAGTTCTGTAGAGAAAGATTGCTTCTATTTACTTCATGGAGAGATGAAAGTATTGATTTGAAACAAGGTCATGACTCTTACCTATCAAGGTACAGATCCATTAAAAATTTCATAGAGCACAAAGCCTTGCAGTATGAAAAGAATGCTGATGAACTAGATGATGCAATGGAGCGTGCTCACAATGAGGAAGATTTTGATGATGTTGCCCCAGGCACAGAGCAGTCTGAGCAGGATGACTCAAATATTGGTGCAAAAGAAAGTGAAAGTTTCATATTCTTTGATCCTGATAGACCTGAAAATCAGAGACAAGGTGATATTGCTGGAGATGTTGGTTTAAGTGTTGCTTCTGTAGATATTAGTGTACGCAGGAAAACAATGTCAGACATAGATTACAGGCAATTGATAAAATCATTGAATACGAAACAGAGAGAATTTTTTATTCATGTTTTCCAATCTGTTAAGCGTGATGAACAAAAGTTGAAAGTTTTTTTAACTGGTGGTGCAGGCGTTGGAAAATCTGTTCTTGTAAGTGCATTGTTTGAAGCTTTGCAGCGTTACTTGACATCTAATCCTGGTGATAATCCTGAGAACTGTAGAGTTCTTCTCTGTGCACCAACAGGTAAAGCTGCTTTTCATATAAATGGGGTAACATTACATTCAGCTTTCCGCATTCCAGCAAGCCAGGGTTATGATTGTACTCCACTTAATAGTGACACTTTAAACACCCTTCGAACAAAATATAAAGACTTGTCTGTTGTTATGATTGATGAAGTGTCCATGGTTGGAAATAACATGCTTAAACTCATAAATGAAAGATTAAAACAAATAAAGGGCAGTAATGTTCCATTTGGTGGCTTGCATATGATATTCATTGGAGACCTTTTCCAGTTGAAACCAGTGATGGATGGTTGGATATTTGAGAATTTGAAAACAAATTTTGGACCTTTAGCTACAAACTTATGGCAGGATTTTATTGTAATGCATGAATTGGATGAGATCATGAGGCAAAAGGAAGACAAGCAATTTGCTGAACTTTTGAACAGATTACGAGAAGGAAATCATACACAAGTTGACATTGAAAATCTAAAAAAGAGATTGACTGATACTGCTAGTACAGACTATCCACAAAATACAACACATTTATTCAATACCAATGAGAAAGTGAACAATTTCAATGTCAGGAGCTTTCTTAATAATACTAATGAAAAAGTAAACATTCCTGCTCTTGATCATGTATTAGGAGATGACAATGTGACAGTTAAACAACAACTAATATCAAAGTTGCCACATGATTCCACACACACTGCAGGGCTTAGTCAGATGGTAGGAATAGCTATTGGAATGATTTATGACCTATGTCTTAACCTTGATGTAGATGATGGATTAGTAAATGGGTCTTCTTGTATGATAAATAAAATTGAATACAGACAGAAAAATACTACTAGACCAAGTATTGTGTGGGTTTCTTTCAATGATGATAAAATCGGAACATCATGGCGTTCAAAGTACAGACATTTGTATCATAGTGCTATTAATCCATTATGGACACCTATCTTTGATTCAAAGAGGAACTTTGTGTATTTGAGAAAAACTTTTGTG